>DWPV01007678.1:0-10538 GCA_018251915.1 Urbanus proteus proteus
CACGCACGATACCCACTATTAATACCAGCTCGATGAAGTGTGTGTCAGACTGGAAGTCCGTCTTGTTGATCGGGATGCGACGGGACTCTTTAGGCCTATCGAAGGTTGACCCGGAGCGAAATGAGAGTATGTGTCGTTTACTAGTCCTGTCTTAATACTCGTTGAACTAATTCGATATCCACGCAGTGAAGTTTCCATGGAGCGATTTGGCTGTGATGTTAAAATATTGAATAGATGTTTATTAACACATTACAAGATACCTGATATGACTAATAAAGAAATAACATTGGTTGTCAAGATAAAATTAAGCTAAAATTAGCAAATTATATAAAAACACACGAATAAAAATAAAAAAAAGGAAGCAAAATAAAAAATAAACGAAGCAAGCTTACCGAGCGACGATAAAAACAATTGCAATTCGGCAGCTCGGAGCGAACGGCGCGACTCGTAACTTCGGTACCGTAACTTTAGGGCCGAGCTCACGCCTACAGCTAGGATACCAAAGAGACGAGCCGCGCCCGGCGCCGCCGCCCGCGCGCCGCTACGGCGCCGCGTCACACTTCGCAACACGACAACGGAGAAAATAAAAAAGGGAAAAGCCAGTGTGTACTTATGAATCCACGTAAGAACTTTGGTGTAATTATTAAAAAACAGACCTCGTAATGTGTTTCTCCCTTAAATGTTTTAATATATTAATACTTAATAGCTTGTCGAAAATGCGTTGAATATAGATAACAATAATACTGATTTTGAACTAACTTCATCCTGCATTTGTCTTCCGTGGGTCACTTGTGTTTCATTCAAAAATAATAAGTCGCGCAAAGAAATGATTAAGTTTCTAAAAAGAAGCATACATAGCTAGAACACAGTTTTAAAATTATTAAAACGTTATGACGTGTCACCTCCAGCCAGCATGGCGAGCAGCACGACGGCGGCGGCCCACACGTCGGCGGGCGGCGCGCGGTACGGCGCGGCCGCGGCCGCCAGCACCTCGGGCGCCGCGTACGGCAGCGTGCCGCACACGCGCGACAGCAGCCGCTCGCGCGCGCCGTGCCTGCAACACGCGCGTGTCACTCGCCGTCTCGCACACCGTTCGAGAGACTCTGGTGGTCTTACATTTTGATACTCGCGAACGTTCGGCCGAATACCTCAAATGCAAGGACGGTATCAAATTTAACATTTATTATATTTATTATATTTATTAAGCAATTTTATTTAACATTTAGATGAGCTCGAATGCGATAAAGCAAATAACCTACTGATTGTATTCGGCACCTACCATCGTGGTAAGTTCGTTCGTTCTCAAGGTATATAGATATTTTAGTGGAAGTAAAGGATTATTCATGTTTCCGTGTGAGGCGTTTGCATTTTCGTCTTAGTTTGTATCATCTGTATGTTACGTAATTGTTGTATGACGTACCTCACCTGAAGAGCGTAGCCATGCCGAAGTCAGATATCTTAATCTGGTCGTGTTGATCGAGCAGCAAGTTCTCCGGCTTGAGGTCGCGGTGCGCCACGCCGCGGCCGTGCAGGTACGCCAGCCCCTCCAGCGTCTGCCGCCAGTAGCGCCGCGCCTCGCTCTCCGGCATGCCCACGTCCGGCTCTGTTTCGATATGTCACACCGTCAATTTGCATTCCCACCATCATCAAGTGAGTATTCATTATTCGTTAACCGATCATAATCTTGATGTGCAATCGGTTCTGTTCTGTAAAAACTATTTTCTTGTAGATGTCCCCAAAAGTGTAATAACAAAGAAAAAATTGAGATGAAATGTACAAGTAACGGTCAAATAATTCAATTCTTGTTTTGTTTTATGGTTGTCCTTAGCTACATTAAATATTCCAAAATATAGAAATAAGAAATGAATTAGTGAAATATTACAAAGCATAGTAAATAAGTTGAATAAAGAGGCACTCGCCTATCCGGTCGAAGAGCTCGCCGCCCTGCGCGTACTCCAGGAAGAGGTAGTGCAGATGGCGGTGGTCGCGCTCGCCGAAGCAGCGCAGCACGTGCGGGTGGCGCAGCGCGCGGTGCAGCGCCGCCTCGCGCGCGCCCTCGCCGCCCGCGCGCACCGCCTTCAGCGCCACGCACGCGCCCGTGCGCGCGTGCACCAGCAGCCGCACCCTGCGCACGCACCCGGACACGATTACTATCACGCGAGTGGCTGTCGCAGGCTCCAGGGACGTCGGATACATGCCCTGGCGAGATACTCATTTTACTCCCATGATAATACTGGGAATTCAGGGCGCCTGTTTTATTTATGTACTTATCCTAATCACGTTAGAAACTTCGATAAACCAATGCTTGATTTGAATGTACATGTACTCGATACATAACTGCAAGAGCAATATTTGATTACTGATTATTAGTAATTGATCCTGCATGTATCAAAGGTATTTACGCTTATTCATGCTGTACGACGTCGAACGAACAAATATATGACGAAAATACATAATACTTGCAGACGCTCGCGACTTTTACGCGCGGACTATACAATATACCTTTTATCCCGAATTTAACCCTCTTGGGGGTAATATCAAAGAAAAAATCTTAGTTGACGGCTACGTCACAAAAAGAAACCGTTGTTAAAATTTCATGTTTCCATCTTCAGACTAGGTTCGGAACCGCGATGTTTAGGTGAGAATCCTTTCGCTTTTATATAACTATATAGATAAATTGAAATACAGCACTCTTAAATACAAATAAATTTTATGTATTTTCCTAAAATATATATTCAGACTTGCGGGAAATTAATGTTTAATAATTTCCCGCAAGTCTGAATATATATTTTAATTACAATATGGGTTTAGGCTTTAATCCCATCTTGCATAATTTATTTATAGCTTAACGGATAAATTACGAATAGATAGGTACTTAAATGAACTCTCAATTATGAAATATTTATCAAAAACTATAGTTATAAAACTTTCCGCCACGACCCGCTTGGCGGTGCGGTTACCACACCGGCTTGACACGCAATGAGTTTCAGGTTCGATCTCAACGATTCATTAAATTTTTGGTCCGGGTGTTTCGTATTTTGACTTTCGTCTTCGTATAATTTCCCCCTACGATATAGGAGAAAATCCGAATGGGGCTGTGAGTGTAGAGAGTATTGTTTTTGAGAGACATACGGCGGATCAAAAATAAATAAACGTAGTTACTTCTCTCGTTTATTATTAGTGACTCCATTGAAGAATTCTGGGTTCAGATGGTGTGTGTGGCTAGGGAGGGGGGATGTCTGTATGATTATTTTGATTATAAATACTGCCATATTTGAATATGAAAAAAAAATGGTTACACTATATCTTTGAAGTTATTATAATAATTTCATGTTCATGTATTTATAACGCAAGTTTTCGACATTCGAGCGATTTTATTATTACCAAGATGGTAAAAGCTTGAATACGAATGTGCACTATGATTTATTGATTACACCCGACACACGAGGAAACTAGATCTTCGAAGCGCGCCGCGGCCGAGAGGCGTCGCATCCAGCGCCAGTGCAAATACGTATTATAATGCGCTCGCTATTATGCAAAGATGTACGCCGAAAATACAGAGTTGTAGAAAAACAAGGTGGCGGCGGCGACGGCGGCGGCAGTGACCGCGCGGGGTGGATAAACTTTCAAGGATGCGCGCTCGCCGCCGCCGCCGCCGGCCGCGCGCCGCGCGCCGCACCACATCCCTGTACCACACACACCACCCTCTACAGGAACCACCCTGTCCTCATTTCTGCCTTGTTTCAATATTCTATTTTACCTATTTATCTATCCACCCACTATCATGCATCGCTTGCATCTTCCTGTATCCACTATAGAATATAGTACCTATTTAATGCTATGTTCAATATGTTCATTGAAGTGATTGAAGGAAACCAAGCTAATTAAGTAGTTGTTGGTTGATATGCGAGAACAGATTTTTTTGAAGTGGTTGTAGTGCATTAAAAACTGTCAAAAGTGCAAACATACAAACCATAATCATGAAAAAGATATCTTTTAAGATTTAATTTATGCACTATCAATTGATGAAGATTAATAGCAAAGTTATTTTCTTTCAAATTATTGTAGTAGGTTACCCGGCAGAACCCAGATTTGTATACATACATGATCATGTCACATGTTATTTTAATTTTTATGACATTATACTAGTTTGTATATTGTAGATTTTTAGAATTGTTAAATAATAATAACAGATGTAATAATAACTAATAGCAGATGACAGCTTCATTGTATTGTATAAACAATATAAGTTAAATTAATCAATTAATTAAAATTAAATAAAGTAACATTCAATTAATTACATCTGTAGTATAACAACATTTACAGTCATTCACGGTGTATGTAGTATGTACACTAATAACATAATCTTATTGATTTTTAGTGTTTATAATGTGACAAATGTTCAACGGTGTAATATGTGGAAATATCATTAGTGAATATTTAAAATACAATTAATTTATTTTAAAGAAAAGCTCAAATAAATATCAGTGACAAAATAAAGTGGCATTTGAAATAGAATAAAATATCCAAAGTGAAAGGTATAACCCACAATGGTGTCTGCATATTTTTCGACTATTTTGATGACAGTACCTAATTGATCTTGAATTTAGGGATAATGTTTAAGTGTACCCTAGTTGAAGTCATGAATACACACTGAATATTATTGTTTTACGAACATCAACAATGCAAAGATAACAACATGATCGATCGGGACTACAACTAGTAAACTATAAAATCATACTGTAATGTTTTTTTACAAGGCACCTTTAAAATATACGACATAACCTAATAAAATATTTTGTTCAAAATGCCTTTGCAAACTAAAAAATGTCTCACTTGACGTAACAAGTGACTTTTCGCTTTTAGCCGATTACAATGAAATATGTCGCACTCACTCTCCGTAAGCACCCTCGCCCAGCACCTGCGCCGCGAACCAGCCCTCCACGAACTCGCCGGCCATGGCTGCAGCCTGCAACAGCATAGCACCACTCGTCATCGCCGCCGACCACGCCGCGCACCGCGCCGCCACCTCGCCATTGTGCGCCCTACTCTTTCTTATGTTTCCAGATTTCGCCCGTTTCGATAATATCGTACTGACCTCCCCGTTTGCATTGGAATATAATCAATAATCTACGCATATTGGCTTCTAAATATCTCTAAATGGCGGAAGGCACGTGGAGTTCGGCGAACAAAGCCCGTGCCGAACGTTGCCGTCGCCGTCGCCCGCCTCGCCCGATAACGGTAATCATTTGTCCGAAAATACACAAATTAAATGTAATTAAGAAGCGAACGATCAGAATATATGTAATTAAAATGTATTAACATAAGAGAACCACTAACCTTTCTATCGCCTTCAACACCATTTTGCCATTTTCATTTTCCCTTCCTTCGACATTTCGTTCACCAATCGTTGCCGACCCGACCGCGCCATCGTTCCATTCGAGCTCAATCGGCATTTTTTTCGAACGACAAGATCAATGGCTGTTAACGTTCTGAAATCGAGTACTAAAATATTTTAAAATAAATTATTTTATTCATTATTAAGTTTATTTCATGGCAATAAATATTACAAAATGTAAATCGAAAAATGTGTAAATTCGTTATTTATTTTATGGAATTTGACAATATTACGATAAATTTAAAATGAATAGAAAACACAGTAAGTACTTTATTGTGTCTAACAATAGATGTCATTAATATCAAAAAGCAAATAATGAGAATACAATTAGGCCAAAAGCCAAGAAGGCATGACCTGCAGTGCTACTCACGAAACTAACTACGCCCTATTTGGATTTGAATTGGGTCGATTCTAGCGCCGACTGAGTTCAATATTGGATGAACTAAAAAAAATACTAAGCGACGTCAATTAAACTTTTATATAAACGTTTATTAAGACGTTAAATCATACCGGGACATTTAATAAAATATACAGGAATGTAATGACGCCATTGATGGCCAATCCACGGGTATTTTCATCTTATATTATGAGTAGGAAATGACGTCATCTTGGACAAATTGAATTGGGATTGGAATTGACATTGCTTTAGATTGCAACACCTTAGAGTTTATTACGTTTATAGCGTTCCTCGTTCATGTTTGGGAACATACATTTATAGCGGATCGTTTAGGTACTAAAAATCACCATGGAAACACTGGCATAAACGTAAACCGAGATCGTATCAAAAAAACGTAACAAATTCGTACTAAGGATACTGGAGGATGGATGGCGTGCTACTCATGAAACCAATATTTATTCCAATCCTAAATATAACGTAATTTTCTATTCATAAAATAGATTGTAAATTACGCTTGGATTGACCATTAATGACATCGTTAAAATTTCGTTACATTGCGGTATAGTGATCAGCATGATTAAATATTTAAATAAAAGTTTACGTAACTTCCTCTCGTACATTTCTTTAAGTTCATCCAATATCCACCCAATATTGAATTTAATCGGCGCTAGTATCGCCCCAATTCTAATGCCTAATCGGGCGGAATTGGTTTCGAGAGTAGCACTGCTGGTATGACTGGGTCTGGTTTTAAATAATAATGTAATCATTAGTACGGTCGTATCTAAAATAATAATATAATAGCCACATCGTTAAATGTAAATGACTGGATTAAAACTTTGTTTATTTGTTATTAAATTTAAAGCAACGGTCTAGAAGAGTGAACGTCACTCGACTATGTTAAGTTGACACTTGTATGACACTTGCTTTGACAGTTACGGGTGTAACATTAACACGAAAAATATATTTAGTTATTTACCAAAGTATTAGAACATAAAAGTTATTACGAGACAATGGTATATTTTCAAAATATTGAATAAAAATATGAAGTGTTTTAAGTATAATTATATTCACAAGTATTTCTTTGTTTTAGGCTGGGTATTCAGAAGATCAGTTGGCAGGTGAGTCATACGAACAGAATGCGTTATCGATTCATTGGAACCAAGAAGTGTTATTTAAATTGATTTAACTTTTTAAACATTGATTATCGGCCGCAGCAGCATCCCGAAGGCAGCGTGTCTCGGTCGCCGTGTGGCCTCTGACTCACGTCAATCAACGTTCTCACCGAAAGCGTCGCCTTTTGCAAACGCCCTAGTTTCCTTATATGGTTTGTATTTTAAAACATATCTGACCGGGTGTGCGATCGACCTCGCCGCGCGTAGTACGCCGCCACACGTCCCCCGCGCAACATGTTCATGTACGAACCACCGACGAAACTGAAGCTCACCTCCGTGGAAGGTAACCCTCGGCCGGCCTGCGTCTCGAGACGGTCTGCCTCGAAGCCGGCGAAGGAAAGCTACGCTGAGGTGTTTTATCTGTGTTGCAGAGTTCCAGGAGGCATTCCAGCTGTTCGACTCGCGCGGCGATGGCAAGATCCACGTCGCGCAAATCGGCGACGCGCTGCGGGCGCTCGGCCAGAACCCCACCGAGTCTGACGTCAAGAAGTGCACCCTGCACCTCAAGCCTGATGAAAGAATTTCCTTTGAGGTGTTCTTGCCCATTTACCAAGTGAGCAGTGAAAGAGTTTTTAACATTCTTGGCATTTATAATAACATAGTTTTAAAGAGTATGCCTATTCTTACTGTCTGAAACTGTTCATATTTATTCTATAAATAAATGTGTTAAGTCGTTTCAGAGGTAACTGTAATAGGTAGATACTTAATAAGCTATCAATGTTGGTAAGTTAATTACCTTGGATGTTAACTGGTTTTGTTTATCAATTTTATCAGGAACAGGTTCACTTGTAAAATAAATTAGTGTTTTGACTAATAACATAATAGAACAACACAAGGTTAAAATTTTCAGATATTTGTTTTTTTATGAAATTTGCAGGCTATATCGAAGGCTCGCAGCGGTGACACGGCCAATGATTTTATAGAAGGATTGCGGCACTTTGACAAGGATGGAAATGGCTTCATATCATCTGCAGAACTCCGTCACCTGCTCTCCACCCTCGGCGAGAAGCTCAGTGATGATGAGGTTTATTTTATATTTATTCAGTGATTGTTGTCACATTAGTTTTTTATGCATAGGTCTGTACTTTCTTAATTTCTTTTATATAGTTACAATATGTGTCCATAAAATTTCCACAATGGTATAATCAATCACAGTTAATTAAAACTCCATTAGTTTTATCTTTCAACTTATGTCTTAAAAGCATTAAGTTGATTTAGCTGTGTAAAACATGTCAAAATTAGACAAATTTACATCGGAGCAGTGTGGTGGAGTAAGGAGTGAGATTCCTATCCAGTTGTGGGCCACAAATATCTGTAACCAGAGTAACAAGTGAATTTGCCACAGGTGGAGCAGCTGCTGCAGGGGCAGGAGGACTCGCAGGGCAACATCAACTACGAGAACTTCGTGCACCTCATCATGCAGGGCTGAGTGGCGCTCGCCATCACCACCGCCAAAACTATTTAAGTAACTTGTAATAATTCCCCCTTTATTTCCATTGCATTTCAAGTGCTAAGTGCATATTCCAAAAGTGTAATGTATTATTAAGAAATTTTATACAAACGTAGATAAGATATGTTATTGTACAAAGATGTGTTTAATATAAATTATGTATGTGGCATTACTTTGTTTCATTTACAGCATTTACACTGAAGTAAAAACCTTTCATTTTATAAAAGCCATATTGTGAATTGGAGGGAAATCTGCTAAAGTTAGTTAACCTTCTGGGAAAAGATAGCATTATGTGTGAGTTTCACTCATTGAATGCCCTCTAGATCTCAAAATGAATACGACAATCCTTTGTGTGATGGCATTAGGTCCTCCTTGGATTAAATAGCCCTACTGCATTGTACAAAGACAGTTTATGCATGTAACAAACTAGCTGAACCCCGCGGTTTCACCCGCATTTAAGAAGTAAGAAGGAACACATATTTAAACAGTCTTGTCGAAATTGGTCCAGCTGTTTAGGAGATTAGCTTAGCCAAACAGTCACAAAAATTTTTAATTTGCATTTTTGTTTTAGGTATCGTGTATACTTTCACATGCGTTAAGTAAAAGTTGTTATTTTGAAATCACAAACAGACACTTCAATTTTATTTATTTGTATAGATTATTGCCTTGAAAGTCTAAAACTAAAGTCCCAGAGCTCTCAAACTGATCTGTTGCAGCCGACTTCGGATATTACTCCGAAGTTTCTGTGTCTGATTGGTCTATTCCACTTTGTTGAACCAGGTGATAGCACCTGATACTAAAATAATACATTTTTTCAAATCAAGTCTCAGGTCATCAAATGACACCAATTTATGGAATAGACCAGAGGTTCCCAAATTTATTTCGTCTAACTTTGAAAATCAGATATTTTGTAGTTTGTTTTTCTTAAACTTAAATACTTTAATGTTATGTCAATAGCAAACAAGCATGTAACCCGTCTAACGGTAAGTGGCTACTGTCTTCCATGGACATCTGTAATCTACCACAGGTAAGAATGCCTATTGTGTTGTAGGAGGATTTAGTTAAATTGAATTTTAAAATATTAAGTAGCTGAAGTTACAAATAACCCATCGCCACTTTTAAGAACACAAGGGGGCGTTATCGCTCACTTTGGAAAAGACTGGAATAGACCGTCCGAACGCGATTGGCCCTCCTGATCCTGATTGTCTTCACTTAATCATAATGGTTTCACGAAAGAAGTCCGGGTTGTTGAAGGAACTTACACTGGAAGTTAGCTGTAGATCTCAGGCGTAACTTAGACTATTTTTGAATGCATGCGCTTCTTTTTGTCATAATTATGACCATATACGAGCAAATAAAATTCATTTTCTTATTATATTACTACTAGCTAGGTATTACAATACTTATTTTGTCTTTAAAAACTTTTAAGACGACCCGGTCTGACACGCAATGGGTTGCGGGTTCGATCCCCGGCCAGACAGATATCTCCATAATTAATTTAATAATGTATATAGATTTCTGTTCTGGGACTGACTGTTGTGTATTCGTATTTTCGTGTCCATGCCAGTCAAGACACAGGAGCAATTTAAAACCCATTTTGTATAGCTTTCAACATTTTTTTCTTGTGAATCTTCTGACCATTTTTACCACTATAGGTGTTCCATAAATTCATTTACATATATGCTTAACTGCTCATTAGAGTTATTTGCATTGTGACTAAGAACAGCCTGCAGACTAGTGATTTGCATTGTCTCGTCGTGTTGTACCTTGATGACGTAGAAAAGTTTTGTAACTCCTCAAGTAAGTACCTAGGTACTACGGCAGTTCGTGACACGTGACACGTGAGACGAGACCGTAAGTCAAACGGTCCCGCGTCCATAGGCGAGCGGGAACAAAGAGTCCAGAGGAGCGCTAAATGCTGGCATTACCGGCGCTTCCTGCTCGTCGCGCTTTGTTCGCGGCAGCGGGGGTGCGGGCGCGGCGCGGGGGGGCGGCCGGCAGGTGGCCGCGGCGGGATTACTCACGCGGTAATCCGTTGAGGTTAAGTCTATTAGAGCGGCTCCTAGGAGCGGTCAATTGGGCGCGCGCGTCGCTCCCAACAGGTCGCGATCGCCGCGAAGT
>DWPV01007679.1:0-10538 GCA_018251915.1 Urbanus proteus proteus
AATTAATAGTTTAAACAATATTCATAATTCTCTTTTTTTGGAGCAAATATTGGAGCAAAGTAGCACCATTTTACGGTGTGTACCGTAGAATATAATAAATGGTAAAAATCTCCCTCTCTCTCTCTCGTCTCTCCCTCTGAAGATCTACGCAATCCGCAGGGCTTAGCGCGTTTCCATGGACAATCAAGAAGTAAAAACTCATTTATCTTTCCTTCAAACCAAAGCAGCGTTCCACGCTACTATGAGACAGAAGTAAGTGCTCAGTAGATACCCCCTAAACCTCTCTCAGTAGGGAGAAGACCCGTGCCCAGCAGTGAGACATAAAAATAGGGTTGCGGCAGATACCCCCAAATCGAACCAAAAAACTCCACCTAAAAATCACTGTACACGGCTTTATGACCAAAACTCCGCAGTGACTATCTAAAGGCTTTCCGCGTTAAAAGTGCTGAGTTATAAAAGCATAATCACGACCCTTCACGAGCGCCGTAAAAATTTACAAGCCCACAACGAATACTGCGTAAATAGGTCAAAGGTTTTTTTTTTATATATGAACGAAATAGCAAACGAGCATGCAGTCCACCTGATGGTAAGTCACCACTGCCGCCCATGGACATCCGTAATCAACCCCAGATAAGACCACAGTCCTACCTGTGATTGACCACAGATACGTTGCTACCCCTGAGGACTGAATTGGAACGCCTCGGATTAGTATGTCTCCCTAACCACACCCTTCATACCAGAACACAGCAGCGATCAACACTGCTGTTAAAGGTTGAAAAGTAGAAATAGGTGTGGCGGTGGTGCCGCCGGAGTCCAACTACCATTTTTTTATGAAGCAAACGAGCACGCACCATAATGATAAGTCACCTACTAACAGACGTTTGTCAACCTCATACAACTCATTGTATACTGAACCCTGCCTGAAAATACAACGATGAATACACAAACACCTCAGACTCAAAACGGGATCGCGGAACTCACTACGTGTCCGTTGGTGTAGTGTTATCGCTTCCAAAACTATGTAGGTACTATTGACATCTATGATCAAACCTAGATAATAGATATCTACCCGAAGTCACTACAGACGCGTTGTTAGGATTGCTACCCCTGAGAAATAAATTGGAACGCCTCCAAAAAATATTGGTCTGTCTGTTTGGCTGAGGTAATCTTCTAAACGGCTGAACCCATTTTAATGGAACTTTCACTGGAACATAGCTGAAGGTCTAACTCGAAACATAGACTTTTATTTTTGAAAAATCCATTAGCGCGCACTCCACGCGCATACGCGCACTGTCGCGGGTGAGCGGAATGTCATTTATCTTTAAATGTACGTTCTTTGTTATTTTTTAAGCGCGGTCGAAACCGCGGGTATCATCTAGTACATAAATATAAATTAAAATAAATATATGTCTCCTTACTACACCTTTCAAGCCAGGATACAACAACGCTTAACACTGCTGTAAGTATTATTAGGCAGAAGTTTCATATGTGTGGGGTATATGTCAGTGAACCACAAAAAGGGCCTTAAACTTACACACACACATTACTATAATTTCATAAAAAAATCCAAGCAAATAATAACATTCGCGTACCCATCGGTGATATGAATTCGACCATAAAAAAGAAATAATCATTCCGTTACTCAGCTTTTTGTGAGGACCGTTACTTTTAATGTGAATCGTTTACAAAAACTGCTTTTCATACTCGTGTGCTGGAAACTGCTATTGCGTGTTACGTTACAAATATTTGTATCACAGATTATTGGAGAGGCAGAACGAGTAACCGGAAATGTATCAAGGGCGAACGTAATACAAGGGAATAACTTGTAAACGAATTTTATTTAAGTGCTAGCTGATCCCCGCGGTTTCACCCGCGTTTAAAAAGTAAAAAAGAATGCATATTTAAACATAAATGTAAATCCGCTCTCCCGCGGCGCGTGTAGCGCGCGCTAATAGATTTTTCGAAAAATAGTCTATGTTACGCCTTAGACATTCAGCTATCTTCCAGTGAAAGCCCCCTCAAAATCGGTCCAGCCGTTTAGTAGATTACCTCAGTCAAACAGACAGACAGACATTTTTTTTTAAATTGCATTTTCGTTATAGGTATCGTGTATACTTTCATATGCATTGAGTAAAAATTATTTTGAAATCACAAACAGACACTTCAATTTTTCTTATTTGTGTAGACAAGGAAAACAGTAGTGAACGCGTCTTCTTCATAGATCCACTGACGAAGCACTACCACACCTGATTCTCTCTACTGATTGGCTTTGCGATGTTCTAGTGTAAAGGATTAGAAAAAACTTCATGAGACGGTCCAAGCAAATCTTAATAATAGCACCACAGTGAAGAGAGACGATTTTTTTAAACGCTTTCTACACTCTTAGCCCCACAGTAGGATTTCCTCCTGTATCGTGGGTGTCATGGACACACACATACACGAATACACAAACACCCAGAGCCAGAGAAATCTAAATTCATCATTCAGATGTCTGTCTAGCCGGGAATTGAACCCGGGACCCATTGCGCGTCAGACCGGTATTCCGCCACGCAGGTCGTCAAAAAGACGATTAGCTAACCACTTACCATTATATGCCGCACCTAGAACGTCGGATCCACCTGAAGTTGTCACCGATGCTTGATGTTTTCTTCTGAAGACTTAAATTGTCGCCGTATACGTAAATCAACCTCACTTCAAGGAAAAGCAAAAACTATTTCACGCCAGAAACGAGGTCATAGTGCCTCTATGGTAAAACCATACTGATTACTCCTTTCAAATCTGCACGACATGAAAACCCGGAAAAACGTTCATGATTCCTAGTTATAAACACAATTCATTCACGCAGAATTCCCAAGCGCATGTCCGTATTTTGGGGTTTTTGTTTAGCTTTTTATATTTATGGTGTATACGGGTTGATTGCCTATCTAGTGGTAATGTCCACGAACCCCTAAATCTGGTGCCAGATGCAACGTGAATAGCTTTCCAGAGTTATGATCGAAAAACCGGCGTTAGTTAAAATGGTTTTTAGGTGGCTTTTGTAGGAAATGCAATGGTATAACTACTAGGTATATTTCTGCGATATATTCTTCGCTACACTTTTTTATGTCCCACTGCGGGCACGGGTCTTCTCTCACAAATGAGGCTTGGAGCGTACTCCACCACGCTGCTCCAATGCGTGTTGGTGAAGGGGATATGGGTTAGTGGCCAACCTGTGTCAAATGTATTCAAACCGCCCATAAAGCCTCCGACAAAGTTTAACGACTGTTATCCAATGGTAACAACCGGGACCGACAGCTTAACGTGCCCTCCGAAGCACGGAAACGCGCATGAAATTTTGGCCACTAGCGGTCAGTGGTTTACGTTCAGGTGGATTGCATGCTCGTTTTCTACAATTACTTATTTATACAGATAAATAAAATTGAAGGGCATGTTTGTGATTTCAAATTAACAACTTTTTATTTAACGGATCAGCTAATCCTACAATAAATTTAAACAGGATTATGATAATTATAAAAAAATACTAACAATAATATTTTTCATAAAACCTCCAAAATTTAGTGTAATCCATTAATAACATAACAAATGGTAACAAACAAACCAACGATATGAAATCATGAAAATTTAGGTCCCTATTTTCAATAAGCAAATGCACAACAGAAAAATCACAAAACTATACCTCAATTTAATTTTATTTGCCAATACGTCAATCAATCTATTTTAAACAAAGCTACAGAATAAAAAATCAGACCAATTTAGCACAAGCTTTTAAACGTAGAGCCATTTGTCGATTGATACCGGAAGCACCACTGCCACGTCTTTTTACCCGACTGCGTCAAAAGGGTAATGTTTTTCGAGCGTATGTATCTGTGTGTTTGTATGTTCTTTGGCACGCCCTAGAACCCAAACGGCTTAACGGATTTTAACATATGACTCCGGCGACACCACCGCCACACCTATTTCTACCTAATAACAGCAGTGAAGCGCAGCTGTGTTCTGGTCGAGAGGGTGTGGTAAGGGGTAACTTATCTGAAGCGTTCCAACTCCGTCCCCAGTAGCAGCAACGCATCTGTCGTCAACCTCAAACAGGACTTTGATCTTATCTGGGGTTGATTACATGTCCATGGGCGGTAGTGACACTTAAAATCAGGTGGACTGCATGCTCGTTTTCTACTTCCAAATCATTAAAAAGTGACAGATGTCTGTGAACTGCAGTGACAACTTACCATCGATAAGACTGCATGTTAAAACCCTCCTGTAATAAAAAGGTATTTTTGATGTTCAAATAGTTATGATGTACGTCAGTAATTATATCTGCCGTCATCAGAACACGAGGCGGTCCTAACGTGTATAATTTAATGTTTCATTAGCATAACAGCACGTAGCCAGCGGCTCGAACGAGTGTTCGCTGGAAAGCTGTGGCACACCGAGAGCTGAGGATTAATGTGATAACACTGATAACTAATGTCGTGGTTCTGTATGGACTCAAATATTGATATTATGTAGGTGCTACTGTATCACTAGGCGATGTGCTCGACAGAGCACCTCCATCACACTGTGTTTAGCTTCTAATATGCCAAAAGTGTAGATTGCCGTCTTTTAATTAATATTAAAATCTCAAAAAGTGAGATAATAAGGTAATAGAGTGTGATAAGGAGTTGTGAGAATCGGATTGGTTCTTGACTTACAACCACACAAATAGATACCTACTCAAAGAGAGCTACACACCCTAGAATATTTTAATGATGTCATGAACATACAGATCAAGTATAGATATCATTCAAATATACATATGCCTGGCCGGGGAACAAACTGCACACACTGCACATTCAACTGGTATGGTCATCTTTCCACAACTAATGATAAACTAAATATCTAAAGGTCTAGCTTAATTCTCGTAATCCTAATTATTATAAATGCGAATGTCCATTTATCTGTTTGTTTATTTGTAATGACTTCACGCTATAACTACTCAACCGATCTTAATAAAATATTGCACACACATTGTCCGGGGTTAATAATAGGACATGGAGTACCTTTCATCCCGAAAAAAGATACTACTCCCGAGGCATAGAAAAATAACTTTTATACTTACGGCCTTCTGATAAGAATGAATTACATTTGAATTTTACCTGAAATATACAAACATATATTTAGTTTTAAATCCGAATGCATGCACACATTAACGCGAGCGAACCCAGGAGCAAAAACTAGTAATAGTATAATAAAAATACCCAGTATACACCAATCCTAACAGCTCTGCACATTCTTATCGGGTTTCAGAGGAAACTGAATTTCAAGTTATTTAATCTTTCACGGCTTAATATGCTGCGCTGGCGATTAAATTTGCTTCAAGTTGTGCGCTGCATTCTCGCTGCTTTGTTTGCAAAGCTGTTTTAAGTGAATTAAATATATAAAATACTAGCTTTTGCCCGCGGCTTCGCACGGTTTAAATTACATATAAACCTTCCTCTTCAATCACTCTATCTATTAAAAAACCGCATCAAAATCCGTTGCGTAGTTTAAAAGCAGACATATGGATATAGGGGCAGAGAAAGTGACTTTGTTTTATAGTATGTAATTATATAATTTTGTACATAAAAGTCGGTTTCGAAGTAGGTAAACTATAAATTTCGTAAGCTATATAAATTTATTGTAAAATTGAATTTGAAATGTAACTTCTATACAGATTGCTGATGTTATTAGTAAGGATTAGGTTAGTTTAAGATATATAATATTCATATGATTTCATTATTAAAGCTGATACTATATTTAAGCAGTACAATGGCGTGTTTACGCAAGTTCAATTCACGGCCAGGCAGACTAAGGATGTCTTTCTGCCAGAAATGTGCGAAATGGCTTGATTTCGGATGGTGGCGGATTTCCCCATCCACGCACACTTGAAAAATTCACCCTGTATACGTGTCAAAATCCACCTATAATGGCTAAATTTGAATAAAATTTCTTTCTTACCCGACTTCGTCCGAAGAAAGGTAATAATTTTCGAGCGTATGTATATATGTATGTCAATTTCTATGGCACGTCCTACAGCCCAAACGGCTTAACGGATTTTAACAAGGTGCCGTTTCGTCTTAATTGTCATAGTGACATAAGCTATATATTTTTATAGTACCTGAAAACTGAAAAAAATGAGATTTTTTAACGTTGGGTTTTTTTACTTTAAGATAATATTACTACCTAATTCATTTCAATCAAACCAGGTCAGTGTCGCTCGTGTGTAACCCCCCTAATTTTTCATAACTTAAAGTGAATCATAAAAGCTCACAATTGGCAGTAACGAAAAAATCATGTTAAAAACGTCTTCCAACCAAAAGAAAAGTGAAACAAAATTCAAGTTAAAAATACCTTCCAACCAAAAGAAAAGTTTTATAAAAAGAATACATTGAAACAAAGAACTAACCAGTTTACAACAGTTCAGTAGACATCAAGCGATAACCTCTTGTTGGAGATGGATGCAAATGTGTTGCGGCGATTGTCTCATCAAGCGCTTTAAGCAGATGCTCCTGCCGCATATATTAGACGTATGGTGCTGGTTATAGCGATTCAATTAACGGGTGTGGACAATTATGCTACTGGTTAAAACCAGTTACATAATATATAATATACATACATACATAATATAATATACATACATAATATATAATATAATTAATATGATAACAACAGTGCTAACGGCTACTGTTCTGGTTTGAAGGATGTGATAAGTTACACATACTTGTCCGGGGCGTTCCAACTTCTCCTCAGTAGTAGCAACGCATCTGTCGCCAATCTCAGTTAAGACCGTGACCTTATCTGAGGTTAATTTCAAATATCCATAGCGACAGTGGCTACTTGCCTACCAGTGGATATCGGAGCAGGTGACATAACTTTGGCGACATTAATTGTGAAAATAAAAATTACCGCCGAGTATCACTTATATTTATGGGTAGGTAAATATGTATGGGTGTAACGTTTTTACTGCTTTAACGCGGGTGAAACCGCGAGGATCAGTTTGTAATATTAAATTAGGACACACGTCCAGCACATTGGTAATTGCAGCTGTAGATACAATTAAATGATTTTTAAAATAAACACAAAATGTCTTTTGTACTTACCCGCTATCAGTGAAACCACACCCGCGTTAAGATAATAATCTAGAGTCCCGACAGTCGCTGGCAAATTGCATCGTTCCATTTTATGCGCATCTTCTGAGGGCGCGTTATAGAGGGCCGGGGGAGGTTCGAATCCGATAATCAGGTGACACCATGCGAAATCCTTCAGTCATGACTTTATTCGACAAAGATCTTAGTTTATGTGATAAGAAAATTTCCTGAATTATGACTTTCTTTATCTTGTTATGAAATTCATGAACGCACATGTTAAGTAGTCATACTAATTGTCATGGGTGAAGATGTGACATATAATTTACTTAAGTGAAATTGGTCTCAGGTGGGTTACT
Source organism: Urbanus proteus proteus (assembly GCA_018251915.1). Classification (NCBI taxonomy): domain Eukaryota; kingdom Metazoa; phylum Arthropoda; class Insecta; order Lepidoptera; family Hesperiidae; genus Urbanus; species Urbanus proteus. The sequence continues at coordinate 7,457 of DWPV01007679.1, forward strand.
GCTTTTGAAAATTTTTAAATTTCTAGATATAGTCGACATGTCTGCTTTATCGTACCTTCAAGTCAGAATACACTAGTAGTATAAGCGTATATTTAATTTAACCTTAACCTTAAATTCTTGCTGTTGTAGAGTGGAATCAGATGAGGCCTTTTTGCTGCTGCAGTGGTACTGCTTACAATTATCGCAGACGGTTTATCAATGTTGGCAAGGCAAAGCTCAGTGTAATTTTAGTCACTGCCGGTCACCAATGTAACTCATGACCCAGAAGTTGCTTAATATAAACAATTATTGTAAAGGTGGTAGATCCCTTTGCGGCTAGACTTCGGTGGCATTACCTCACACCTATTTCTGCCTTATAACAGCAGTGCTGCTGTGTTCTGAAGGGTATGGTAAAGGAGACATACTTATCCGAGGCGTTCCAACTTAATCCTCAGGGATAGCAATGAACAAATGCGTCCTCAGGTCGACCTTAGATAGGACGAATTTTATCGAGGGTTGATTATAGATGTTCATGAGCGACAGTACTCACATATCATATTACATATCACATTATAAGAATTAAAAAATACGGTGTTCTCAAATGAAGCATACTTTGTTAATACTATTAGCTTTTAATGTTTTTTGTTATAAAAACCTACAAAACTAAAATATCTGGTGTATATCTTTACAAAACGAACATAAGCAAGTAACGCTAAATGAATTCCCAACTCACCCATACCTAATGCCTTATAACTTACAAGCCGAATTCCCAGGAAATCTAGGAATGTACGGTCGCAGTCTCAGAACATATTGGACACTGAGCGAGTCCTTGTTTATTCCGGGGTGATGTATTTCATTCAATTAAACATACCCGGGGCGTCTTCACGCTAAATTCAACCTTGTTCGCAAAGGCGAGGCGAGTTGGATTTTAAGCGACATCTCTTTGATACTGAGAAAGCATTGCAAGAAATTGTTACCTATGTTCTGTAGGATACCTTTGCGTATTTTATTATAACGTTGATAGTTCTTGTTAAAAGCATTTAAAACATATTGAATTATCAAATTCAAATTCAAAAAAGCGCTTTTGAATTGTAAAAAATGTTACCTATATCCTAAAAATATCTCATGTAGGTACATAATATATTTGCATACATGTAAGCATACGAGTATTAACTCGGTTATTTTGGGCGGAACTTATTTTCACGTCTCCGAACTATTCGCCGCCAAGTTTATCGCTTTAATATGAGGAAATGCTAATACAATGGTGACTTGTTTAACGGACGATTACTTTCTGATGACGAAACGAAATGTCTTCCAAAAAGAATGGGAAACATTAAACTGTCACTTAGAATATATATTCCATAGAAGATCCCCGCGGTTTCACCCGCGATTAAAAAATAAAGAAAAAATCATATTTAAACATAAATGTCATCCTACTCTCCGCCGCCCGAGCGCGCGCTAATGGATTTAAAAAAAATGATGTAGCCTATATTACGCCTTAAATCGTCAGCTAAATTCCAGTGAAAGTCCGGAAAAAATCAATCCAGCCGTTTAAAAGATTGCCTCAGCCAACCAAACAGACAGACTAACACACAGACAGACAGACCGACAGACAGATAGGCAAAAAAATATTGCATTTTCGTTATAAGTATCGTGTACACTTCCATATGCATTGAGTAAAAAAAGGTTATATTGAAATGACAAACAGACACTTAAATTTTATTAATTTGTATAGATATCATTGATCGAATATTGGGGCGGTATCCTGGGCAGGATTTAGTAATTACCTTTTCTTATAAACTCGATAATTATTCAGAAATCACGCCTCCTCAGCATACTAATGGCTGCCGTCGCCCGCGCCGGTCTAACTAACCGCAAACAGTAAATTTACATCCACGCTGGCAGAATATTAAACGGTACGTTCTGCCTGATTAAACATCAAGATGGTACAGTGCTGAGGATAAGTAGCATCGTGACATGAGTTGAAATAACTATAGGAAAGTTTCTATGCGCTACAACGTGTTTTATTTCAAAATCAAAAATCAAAAATATTTTATTCAAAGTAGATTCTTTACGAGAATTCTTTTTGAACGTTAATAATATCAGTTTTACACTTATAATTTTTAGTGCTTATATTTTTTCTCTGCCATCACTTCGGAAGGTGTTTTGTTATGAAGAAGCGGCGCAAGAAACTGCATAAAACACATAAAAAAGATGTGTTTTAATTACAATGTTATCTTACTCTAAGAATGTGGAGCTGGAGCTACATCGGACCATACATTTTTATCGGTCAAATAATCACTTGTTTTATGGTATGCTTTTTGCTCAGTGTTTGTTGTTTGTCAATGACCAAATTTACGTCCTACTAAAGAGTTGATAATCTCTTTCTAGAACCAAAAGCATTAAGACCATACTTCAAAAGCTTTTCCAAATTATAAAAAAGTAGAAGAAATAGCATGGCCATCCCGTTAAGAATATTTTTAAATTTCGCATCAATCGATTTTTGATTTTGGTAACAACCAAGTTTCTCGAATTTAAAATGGCTGACGATTGTAATTCGCCTCATGCACGTAGGTGTCATAACACTCTTACCTAAAATAAATCACAGATTCGTTTAACGGTGTTGTTTAGACAAGACAGGTACTCAAGTAAGCAGATCATAACTGAGTTTTATGATACCACTTTTGAAAACTGAAATATTTTAATCAATTATTTTTATACAAATAAATGTCGCCGGAGTCGAAACAAGAGTTTCACCACTTATAAAAATCTATCAAAAATAGTGCAATTATTGCCTATAGACCTGTAATTTAAAAACACGACAAATCATAATTCAGTACACTCTCCGTCCATCCTCCAAATCTTTAGATACTGACCATAGCTCCAAGATCTAAACTTGTTATGCCGACCGTACAAGAAGCCTTTGTACATACGTGTAAAGCTAGATCTAATGCACTTTGAGTGACTGATACCACTGCGAACAGATTACAGATGCTAGATTAGATAATTAAGATGTTAATGTTAAGGTGCTCAGGGTTCCTCGGTGATGTATCGAGTGTGACGGATGTAACGTGATGTCCGAGAGGGGTGAAGGTTTTTATGT
>DWPV01007680.1:0-10537 GCA_018251915.1 Urbanus proteus proteus
TGATAGCGCGAGCCATGATATTATCTCGGCAACATTGGCTATTATTATTACATTTATGTTTTTGATGAGATAATATTTACTGCCATATTAACGTGATTTGATGTCGGTTTTCTAGACTAGGATTTTGTATACGTTGTTTAACGAGGTAGGTGATGATTCTAGGAATTTTAATGGAATTTATTCACAAGTTATTTTATTTACAATTTATTTCCTTTTTATTCGTCGGGATAGTTATTCTCTACATCAGGTTGATGTACCTGTGCCATAAAAAATCAAAGCCGATACGAACACTGTAGGTACCTGCCTCACATAAGGGATTAAAAATCAGGCAACTGCTAATGAATCTTGTCAATCAGTCATTTATTTAATTAATTAAGTATACCCTAATATGATTAGTTGAGCAATTATTTAAGATGTATGTTTAGAGTCTGTATATGTTACCTACATATACACATACATGTTTGTTCGTATATTTTTATTTATACCTGTGTATATCTCAGTCCATAAGACCTATTAATGAGTATACTAAATCAACATTACATCATTGGCATAAGCATGAAATATAATTCCAATATCCCATGATCGATAACATGAATTATTACGAGAAATAACTCACAGATAAGCACTTTGCATATTACGGTAATGTCGGACAAGAGTTACTGGCTCGGTATTACCAAACCAGTGTCATTTCAATGAGACCTATAAATAGCTTTCCTATTTCAGTTATTTCGACACGGACCTTACGAACAGGGCTAGCCATTCCATTTCGTAATACGGCCTGGACCCGCTAAGTGTAACACCTTTATGTCGGAGACTTTCTAATTCATAACTTAAATTGGATATTTTATTGCAATGACACTTTGATTTTTACTTGTTATTTTGTTGCAACTGAAATAAAAAATACCATGAAATAATGGTTATTTAGTTAGTCCCCGAATAAAACTAAAAAGTTTTAAATAAAAAATTTTAGTTTTATAAGGAAGGTTAACAGGTTAAATAACATTATTATTATTGTTTTTATGCAACTAATCTTACTTATGACAAAAAATTTTTCAATGAGCTATATCTAATCATCAAAGTGTACAAATTTAAAACTACTTTGACTTGTTAAAATATTAAACGTAGTTGGGTCATTTGTTTCTTATGTTGCTAATCCGTAAATAAATATATAAAAAGACAAAATAAATTACGCACCGCAATCACGCGAGCTCCACTAGAACTTTCCATTGTCACTCAGACAATTGGTCAACATAAAAGCAATTGCACACAATGGGCCGAGCCCTAACCTGTAGACCTGCAGTGGCCGACATCGGACACGAGATATGCTCGTGCATGAATGTCGTGTTGCAACCTTAGACTGATGATAATGGCACGGTTAGGGCGCGGTTGGCCTATAACCACGTAAAACTATCAATTATAAGCTAATAAGCTAAGAAAGTTAACCTTTTGTAACAGAAATAGGTTACTTAAATATGCAGTCCACTCGATGTCTGAAATAGTAAGGAATGTTGTCTGTAGGAGCCTACGAATAAGTTTTTTTAACGCTTTCTACACTTATAGCCCCACAGTAGGATTTTCGCCTGTGTCGTGGGTGCAATGGACACACAAACACGAATACACAAACACCCAGACCCAGAAAAGTAATTTAAATTCATCATTTACCGAAAAGTAAGTGTTCGTAAGAAATCTAATTAATACTGTCACAACCGAATCATTTCAAATTTCTACTTTCCTTTCATATCTGATTAAGATGATCCGGCAGCTATTTAATTAGATTTCGATTTAGTTTCGTATTAATATAGATATAGACTATTGTAATCGTCTAACAATTATTTGTATTAACACGAAAGAAACAATTAAATCGGAAATATAATACAAAATTATATTTAAGTTACGTTGGTGTAATCTTGGACCTGTATAAATGTTAAAGGGCCAATCTAATACCAGTTGTTATACAACCTCAAAGATCGTAATCCGTTAGGTTTATCTTCTATTATTCTGTATTGAAGCATCATGGTTAAACATGTTTCAGGACTAGGTATAATAGGAAAATTCTAGCCAAATAGTGGAACATATTAATATAGTTAAGTTAGTAGACTATTGTTGTTACACCTTGTTTATTATGATTCTGGCTTAAAAACCTAATAAGCAAACATTCATCAAAAATTAAGACGCTTTCTACACTCATAGCCCCATAGTAGGATTTTCTCCTGTGCCGTGGGTGCCATGGACACACAAAGACGAATACACAAACACCCAGACCCAGAACAGAAATCTAAACTCATCATCTAGATATCTGTGTAGGGGTTGTATATAGGAAAATTCTACCCAAAAAGTGCGACTTATAAATATAGTTGAATTAGGCTATAGTTGTTATACCTTGTTTATTATAATTATGACTTAAAAACCCAATAAGCAAACACTCATCAAAAAATAATAATATTTTAATGAGTTTGTTTCACCAGTAAACAAAGTAATAAGCTCATTTGCTGCTATTCGCAACAGCAGCGCTTAAGCCCTGTTCTTGCGAAAACGTAGCTAACAACAAGTTATTTACCGATCAATCTATCACACGCCGCAACTTTTACTCGGGACCTGATAGACGGTAATCTAACTAATTAGTATACAATCAAACAACTTAAAAACGTGACCTGTCTTAGAAATGTATCACTTTCAAATTACATAAACTCGGTAACCGTAACAGGGTATTAAAATTAAAACGCTTCTGCATTTCGTAACAGATAACGTAAATAATGCTGTTATAAGTCGCATTGTTATTGTAAAACCATAATGGAGTTACTTGGGCCTTTGTGCTAAAGTAGTTCAACAGATTACGTTTAAAACGTGCAGTTAAACTTGTCGTTTATTTATTGTGTTTTTAATACAACCACATTCAAAGGAACTTATTTTTTAAAGTATTGATTTAAATTGAAAACCAATTTACGTCGTCTGTACATACATTTTTGATTTTACATAAACTTGTTACATATTTAGATTGCATAGGAATGAGTCGTGACTTCAACATAAAAAGTTAGAAATTTTAATAACTTCATACTAAATCTATTTCATTAAATGAACATTCTTACACCGACTAGGGTGTAGGAATGAGTAACTGATATTGTAGAGCCTTTAATGGTAGAGCTAAGACCATTATCAGAATAATTATAAATTAAATATTAATGCTTACACTTTAAACTACCTTATAAATGATTTCATATTAAATAGCAGTGATCAAAAGCTGCGATTGCGCTAGGCTGACGACATGCAAATACAATCAAAATGTAATTTCTATTGGTAACGAATCTAACTTTGTGCCTGCGGCGACATTCGCTAAAAAATGTGTTGCTTATTTTTAATAATGTAATTCTATAACAACGAAATTGAGAACTTATTATATTAAAGTCGGTCAACAGTTTTCAAAAAAAAATTCAAAACATATTTTTATTAAATACTAACTAAACGTCATTGCTTGAATGAAACTTTTTAATCAGCAGGTACCTATCTAATTCCTAAAAAATCCAATAAATAAATAATTTAAACGAGTCCTTTAACGACGTAAGATAATTACTTCTTAACATTCTGTTAATCACGATATCAAACACTTTCATATCTTTATACACCGATCTATTTGTTTTACTCTTTTCACTGTATAAGTCATCATTTATTTATTAGTACACTAAAATAATAGATGTATATGATATGCAATCAAAATCACATTAAATATTATTGTTTCATCGCAATATTTAAAGAGGGATTAAAAATTACATTAAGTCTAAAATTAATAAACGTTCTTTGGTTGATAATGGGTTGATAATATTTTCTTACACAATAACATTCTGCTAATATGCAAAATAAAAATTCATTTGTTATTGCCTTCAAAAAGTTGCCAACGTAGGTATTTAAATGCCTTAAAAACTATTGACAATATTATAAGAAAACCGCCCACACACTTTGACAAAAATATCAAATGAAACAATTGAAAAATTCGCACTATGCAGCGAATTCGACATAAAACATAAACATTATATAACTATTTAGCACCTTATGTTGCCGCTTGAACACCACTTGAACTTTAGAATAACATGGTATATACGAATACGAGTATATACGAATTGAAAATTGACGTATGTGCTAGTTACGTCATTCGACCTACGACATATTGACCGACAGAACGAATGCGTCATGCTCATCTTCGATTACAGCTTTTGAATGTCAGATATTCTGCAACTTTTATTCGGCAAGCCACTCTCGGTCTTGTTGATCGTAATCAAGAGGACTTTGGCAAAGTTTTAGCGTGAATCAATTGTAGTTCTTTATTAGTATCGCCGTTAAAACAGGTGTGGTTATGCGTGAATGTGTGTCGGTTATGGGTAAATGTGCTATAATAAAACAAGGTTGTCATATAAATAAAATTTATGCCTATCATAATTTAATATGATTGTAAAATCTTAAGGCGTTACAGGTGTGTATCAATGAAGTGTTAATTTCAGAAAAAAACTTATTTTTTAGAAATAAATATTATTCAAAAATCTTTTTGTTAAATTTACGTAATCGTAAAACTAGAGTGCGCATTTTAACTTATGGTACAAATCACATTAAAATAGGTCAGTCATTTCTATAATTAGTCAATATTTTACCAATCGATAGTTTATAAGATATTGTAAGTACAAAACATAGTATTGAAGTTTGTTTAAAATAAAATACAAATAGATATTAATAAATGCCTTATCTCAAATAAATCATCAAATTCACTCTAGAAATGTCTAAGGTCTAAATTATGATAGAAATTTAATATTTTGAACCAAATTAATTTATAGTAGAGCTTGACAACTCACTAATCAAAAGACAACAATTAATTTAATGGTCTTAACAACTGTTTGAAACTAAATATCGACAAACTGACAGACAGACATTTATTAATAGATCAAAATAGATTAAGTATCAGTTACATTCGCCTCATGAACGAATGGCCTATAGTCACCTTGGCTCAGAACTGCCATGTAATTAAGAAGTGTGGACAAGTGACTAATGTCTCAATACAACCTGTAATACCTGTGTCGTAGAGGTTATTACCGCATAAAGTCGATTATAACTTAGTAACCTACGACAATAAATCTTTTGTATTGCGTATAATCTGTTACATTAACCATATTTTAAGAATCAAAGACTCGTAAAATATAGTTAATATAACGAACACAAAGTAATGCAAACATACTTGTCACTTGTATCCGCTGAAATCCTTTCTAGAAGTTTTCTGTTTTTTGTAACTGGTGGAAATCTTCGAAGATCAATAAGTGTTCTACTAAGAGTGGAATACAGATTTACATGGGCGACAGTAACCATTTAATATCAGGTGAGCTGCAAGTACATTCACCTCATGAACAAATGGCCTAGAGACACCTTTTTAACACACCTTAAGACACCTTTTTAAATTCTGTTCCTTGTAACTGGTAGAAATCTTTATAGATAAATTAGTGTTTTATTCAGGGTGGCATTGAGATTTACATGGACGACGGTAACCATTTAACATCAGGTGAGCTGCAAGTACATTCGCCTCAAAACAAATAGCCTACAGACTCCTTGGCTCAGAACTGCCATGTAATTAAAAGTGTGGACAAGTGACTAATATCCCAACAGAACCTGTAATACCTGTGTCGTAGAGGTTATATTTCATGAATTCAATTATAACTTAGTAAACTATGACAATAAATCTTTTGTATTGCGTATAGTAAGAGCCAAAGACATAAAATATGTTTAAATGATACAAAACATTGTATAGGTACTTTTCAGTTTATACAACTGACAATAAAGGCCTGTAACCCTGTTTAAATATTTTACCATTATTTTCTTTTCCCATAAAACGGTTAGAAATTTTCGTAGTTCAATTATTGTTCTAGTTACGATTGTGTTACGAATAGCAGTGACAATTCAATATCAGGCGAATTGCATGCTCATTTGCTTCTTACATCCTAAAAAACCCACGTTTAGCAAATTGAGGGACATGATTTAGTCAGACAGCATGCCAGTTCTACCGCATAAAAAACTTTAGACTAAGTTCCGAAAACACGCCTCCAAGGACATCTAAACATGGTCACCCGTCTTCCAAATACGGCTTTCCTAATTAACTAACGCAATCAAGTTCCCACCAAGTAAATGTAGTCTTGCATGCTAAGATTACAGACTAAATTCGGTTCATTCAACGTTCATTCATTAACTTGTCGGTTAATTGATATTAAAAAATTGGCACCGTAAAGCTTGGCGCATACTATAGCCGGGGCAGGCCGCAGCGCATCGCATATTGTATGAATTGTGTTGTTTGACGTTGCGGTGTGGCCCGCCTATAGTGAGCGATGGTTCATACAAGGTGTACTAAAATGATAAAGGCGGATTTACGCGTTACGATGCGGCCTGCTATAATGTGCGCCAACCTTTAGAATACAGTAGTTACAGAACGCCGCTTAATAAAAACTTGGTCACGTATTTAGTACTAACTCCTTTGCAAATAATGAATGGACCTTAAGGTACTGTAATAGTGACAAGTGGTTTAGTTACAATGCTAGTTAATGACAGAAGTTTTCGACTTGTCGTCTCTATGTTTAGTGTATTCAATTTTCTTTTTGTAATGTATAGTCGAATTGAATTATTGATTTGTCCAATATAAGCACTTTTGTTAGTAAAATTATCCGAGTAATTTCCGTCTATGACAAATTACGATGAGATTAATTTAATTTGCAAATTGTGTCGTTTCGTAATGTAATGCCCTAAGGCCAAGTAACATGACTTGTATTTTGAGCTTAATTATTTATCTAAATTGCATCGAAATTCGTTCAATAGACACATATTTGATGCAATACATAAGTGCGAATAATAGATTTCATGCGAAGTAATTGTGATTTCCTTTCGAATAACGGTCGTGACTGATACGGTGCCAGGTGTTGCCTTACACAATCCCTAAACATTTGTGTCCCTTCTCACGTATACTTTGATGCCCTGGAGCTTATTATTATAATCATAAAATATATCAATAGGAATAAAGATTTCGACATGCGAGCTGTTGCTGCCTTTTAACCGACGTCCTAAAGGCTACAGATTTTCATATTTTTTGGGTAAGAAGAAATTTAAGAGTTAAAAAAATAACTATGCATATAGGATAATTTTATTCGTGACGTAAAGAGCCAATCAAACTAATGATAAAGACAAACCACGAAACAGGCGAAATTAAAATTATTTATCAATCTAACCGACTGATATTAACAAAAAGTGTATGATATTGATGCCTAATCTTTAGCTTTCACACTATTGGTACTAGTACGAAAGACGTTTTCACTTATTTCCTCTCGATAGCGCCATGAAGAAACAAAGTTAACGGTTCAGTTATGTTTGTAAATGTTTTGTTGTTATTTAATCGCTACTCGCCTTATTGGTTAATCTATAGGGTACAGATGGTAAAGGAAAGTGCATTGCGTAATCTTTCATTGTTATTGAACAGATAAAAACGAATACTATGGGAATTAGGTGTTTTTGACGGACAGTGACATTTAAAAAGGTTATAGGTATTTCCTGTATTGCAACTAAATTTTTACTCGTAAAAATCGAATTGATCGCTAGCGAATTACAAAGTATTGGACTGTGGTCTGAATAATAAACTTCTAAATGTCAGTTTAGTCTTGTAGAATTTTATTCAAGCATACAATTAAGTGAGATCGTGATTTGTAAATGTAATTTTATATTATTGCTGAGCATCTATTCCCATAATATTTAAACTCAAACTTCAACTTCAACTACAGAGCCACTGCCACACCTACATATTTTACCTTAATAAATATAAAAGATAATAATGCTATAATAATAACTACCTGGTATTTGGGGTACCTGTAACACAGTTGGCAAATCTAGAGCGGGGCCCTTCCGACCTGTGTTAAGTCTTTTTTTCTATACCTAGTAATGCTTAATTTTATAGGCGTCTATTGCCAGCATGACCAATTACCATGAGGATGTCATAGTCTAGAAACATCTTTTAAAAACCTAAAATCTTGGTTTGTAATTCTAACAATTCTCCAAATAATGACGTTAATATACGAGGAAACAGAAGCATAGTTGCTAATCATATTTGCATTAATTACAGCTAATAATTAGCATCAGTACTTTCTCGACTAATAGTCAGATGCGTTGTGGAGCATTATTCACTTTCTTGCTTGATTTATTTCATGACTAACGCCGTATCCTGCAATTATTTTCGTTACTTGTCCGTCAGTTTGTGTAAATAATATTAGATAATAACGTAAACAGCTTATAGCTGTATAAATATTGCATCTGTATCATTTATACATGATCCTTAGTGCCTCACAGTTCATTAATATTTTTCCGATAGATACATTGTTTATTCCTAATATTATAATATATTAAATTCTTCTTTATCAACAACTTTTAAACAAATAAGTATACAGGAGTATAAAAACTTCTTATACTACATTGAGTAATTGTCTAGCAATGCAAAACTTGACATTTTAAGAATGCTCCTAAAATGTCAAATTCGACATTGATGTATCTAAATCGTGATACTTATCAGATATTTTCCTTCAAATCTAACATTGTAGATATCTATTAATTTGCCGTAGTAGTAATAGATTTAGGATAAAACTTAGGTTAGTAGTGTACGCGTATCTAAAATGCCAAATTATGTATTTATTTAAGTTCTATAGGTACTTGTCAAAGATATTGATTGTTTACATGTCATTTCATTAACACTCAATCGACATCTCTTCACCATATTTCGAATATGGATTGCGTTGTCATTACCTGGAACAAAAAAAAACAATAAATTAATAAAGCTAGTTTCAACATAATCTCGTTGCAATTTAAAATGAAAATGTAATCTATGCTTTGCTGTAATAAAATTAGTACAAAATGCTCTTATGAGCAGACCATAGAAGGAAATCACTCGATACTTGTATAATCAAATCACTCTACTGTTCGATACATGAATGGGTCATACACGTTTTGTACTGAATTATGGCAAAAACGGCATATAGGGGCATGATGAGCCATTAATCATCCGCCTAATCGCCCATAAACAAGGTAAAATGGCGGATGTGAAGCGTGAAATATCGTAAAATTGTTACGTTGAATAGTAACTGGCCAAATAGTTTACGGCATCAGGAAAATATTTACAGCAAGTTAACATGTTTCGTATAAGAGAAGGTGGTGTAATACTTCGTGATACACACACAAAACAAATAAATAAAAGTAATTTGTATTTTTTGACTTCAAGACAAAACTATGATAGACTATTGTAGTGGTAACTTCTTTACGTAGACCGTATAATATTTGTACCGGACGGCAGGAAATAACTAAATTAAGAGAGCCGAAAATCGGGCCTAGAGGCGCGCCTTGCGAGAGACCTGCGTCCCGCAGAGACTGATAATTGCAATATAAAACGAATGGTGAAACGAATTTCAGTTATCCATGTCCTAGATCACAAGAAGCAGTATCGCACACGATCACACAGCTATTTAGATACGTGCGTGCGTGAAACGTTACCGTACTCCCGTTCCGGATTACGTGTCTGATGTAACAGTTACGTTCCGTTCCGTCGTAACTGATGCAATGCCTTTGTAACTGTTAGCTTGTGGTGAATTCAATCGCGTGTACGTTAAAGCCTTATTTGAGATAATTGAAACCTTATTTGTGATAATTGCAGTCAATTTGTTCTGTACTACAGACAATAGTAGTCACAACAACTGTCATGGAGTTCTAGATATATTCGCCTGTTAAAATAATATTTCCCTGTAAATTAAGATAATATATCGATACCGGGTAAACTAAACAAATGTTATAGAATTTATGAATAATTTATTCCTCAGATATTTGACTTGAATTAAACCCAGCCTACCATTTCTTTTTTTTATTGGCGCAAATTATGTAAATACACATAGACTTTAAAAACCAATTTATAACAGTTATTTTAACGTAAGCCTATTGTAAAATAAAAAAAATATATAGTTACTAAATATTTAAATATTCAATATTGCATTTGTCTATAACAAGAAAGACACTGAAATTATAACAAAAAATTGTTTAAAAACCATGATAAGTAGTTTAATTATTACGTAAATATTATGGCTCCATTTTACTTAAACTAATACGAAGTCTGTGGACTTAGAAAAGTTTAAGGCAACAATTAAATTCAAAATGGCTATGCTCAAACAATTGTCATATCTCAAGCCTTCGCTATCGTAAATGTTAAGCTTTAGTTCTATCGGAAGCCAATAAAGCTTCTCGTACAGTTAAAGAGTTACACGATCAAATGATAAAGCCTTACGTATTTCTGCGCACGCGTCTCCAATAGCCGGTGGCCTAAGTTATGAGCTAAATGACTGAATCATATTTTGCATTTATTGTATTCTGTTATAATTATAAAATAATGCTATTATTATTTAAAATGTTTTAAAAAAGAATTAAGTGATATATTTTTTTGTTTTGTTAATGAATGTGACATATTTTTATACGGTCATACTTTGAATAAATGATTTTGTGT
>DWPV01007681.1:0-10536 GCA_018251915.1 Urbanus proteus proteus
CCGCCTCGCTGGGAATCGAACCCAGGACCCTCGGATTAGCGGTCCGGCGTGTTAACCATTGCGCCATCCGGGTCGTAGCATTTATATTAAAACATCGGCTATTACGTATCAGACATCAGATAGAATGGTTTATGAGATGTAATTAAAAAAATAGTCCTTTGAGAGTTATTAGTCCATTTAACATGTAGTAAGAGACGCAAAGAAGTTAAAATAACTTCCCAGATACTTCTGTTATAGTTGAAAAATAGTTCAAGGTAAAGATAACTTTACTTTAAAGCAACTTTGAATTCAGTAGTTAATTTTCGTAAATAATTATTGTACTATTACTATTTACGTAAATAAACCACTGAATTCAAAGTTTGCGCTAACATACAATCGAATTTATCTCGAACTCTTTTTAACTATAACAGACGTTTCAGGAATATATCTGGATAGATCTGGGATAATATTTAAAACTGATAATGAAGTCGGTTAAAAAATTACCTAAAATCCTTTAAACATATAAGTTTAGTACAAATATAATAGGGTTCCTGATCCATTGGCAACCATCCGGACCGATTACAAAGTATTTATCGGACTACGCCGGAACCGGAAGTCGCGTGTGTAAAGCAAATATGGCGGGCGGAAGTGGGTCGTAAGTCACGCCACAGATCCCGGGCGACTTCCTGCGGGGCCGGGATGGACCGCTTAGTGTCCTGGTTTGAATTAAAAATTAATATGCTAGGTTAAAGGGTTGGGTCATAGGCATTATGATGAGTTGTGAAGAGTGAAGCTTTCGATTTTTGTAGATTTGTATGTGTAATTAATGTAGGTGTTCTAATAATAAATTTTGGATATTAAAGATTTCTGTCCTACCAGAAGTCGACAGAGGTCGAGGTGTACCCCTTTGGTTTTAAAAGCCTTGCAAGGGAGGACGCTAACGACACCCTTCAAATCAAACACAACAGTTCTTAAAACTGTCATAAGCCAGCCATCTGTCAAATACTGTCAAAAGTGGCGCCGCCTAAGTGGAATTAAAAATGTTATACCGTTTTCAGAAGTTTAATTTAACCTTACAATATGACATGTGATTGTATGTAGAAATGGTCACAAACAATCGCATCGCAATTAATGAGATTGTACCTTCAAGGTAACTAAAAAAATTACTTAACACTTTCATAATTAACCCATTTCTCTCCTCCACTTTATATAAACGAAACTTCAGTTAATTTACTAGATCACAAGATCTGGGTTAAAAGCTACCCCAAAAGATAAATTTAAACTCATTTCTCTTATCTTTGCACGTCGACACGTGAGCTTTTTGGAACAAAGCTCTGCCAAATAGCCTTTTGTGTTGTTCAAATATTTTCTTTAATTTTTGAGTTTTCTTATTTAATCTTGATAATCGTTATAATAAATATGAATTCAATAATCTATACAAATAAATAAAATTGAAGTGTCCTGTTTGTTGATTTCAAAATAACATTTTATTACTCAATGAAAATGCAATTTAAAAAATGTCTGTCTGTCGGTCTATCTGTCTGTCTTTCTGACTGTTTGGCTGAGATAATCTTCTAAACGGCTGGACCGATTTTGATAGAACTTTCACTGGAAGATAGCTGAAGATATAAGACGTAACATTGGACACATTAATTTTGAAAAAAGCATTAGCGCACGTTCCACGCGCATGCGGTCTCCTACGCGGGAGAGCGAGATTTCAGTTATGTTTAAATATGTATTCCTTTTTAAACGCGGATGAAACCGCAGTGATCAGCTAGTTATCAATAACTCGACAGCTTTAAATTTATCAGAACAAACCGGATAATTAATGGGCTATACCTGAAGTTACCTGAGAACTAAGATGGTTGATATTATCTAAATTGGTGGGCATCGTCACCCTTTCACCGCAAAGCACGGACTGCGACAAACTAGAAATAATTGTGGTTATTTCTAAATAGAACGATGATGGTTTGACCAAAATGTTCTGCTTATCTTTGTAAATTAGTCACGATATATAAACTGAAGAGCTACGACCGTCTCAGTAAAGTATACCTTTCATCTATCGACCTTTTGCCTCCTCTAATGGTAGCCTATGGTAGCGGTCTGCAGTAAGTGTTGATTATATACTGATTTGTCCATTATTCGTTTCGTCATCAACAGAAAGAGAGGAAGTGGTGTTATTCATGTCTGATGCAACACGGCACACAACGCATGCCGCCGCAACCCTTTTTATGTCCCACTGCTGGGCACGGGTCTTCTCCCACAACTGAGAGAGGCTTGGAGCGTACTCCACGTCGCTGCTGAAATGCGTGTTGGTTGGAGGAGCGGGTTACTGGTCTACCCGTGTTCCCATACACAGCGTATGACTTTATTTAATTTAAATAATGTAAATTGTTTTCATAACACAACATTCATTTCAGCAAGCAAAACATACAATCAAGATAATGAGCGTTAACTTTCGTTCGCTTTATTAATCTCCGTTTGTTCCAACATTTAAATTTGCAAAATTAATTACGAAAATTAACACGTCGCATCGCATATTGCCATCGGCTCTCGCTTCCTTTTTGAAAAAACCCGACCATTGTTTCTGTGAAAATTAAATAAGTTTCATTAAACTGGAGCAATTTTGAAATTATGAGTAAAATATTTGCGTCCAGTGCACCAATAATGAAGTAGGTTTACGCTGTTTTTATTTGTGGCATGAAAGCGGATATTGGCTTATGGTTTTCATTCGGTATTTATTTATTATATTTATGTTATCGTGCTGGAGTGGAATGCTAGGTATGTGTCTTTGACCCCGTTCTGATATTTTTTAACAATAGAATTATAAAGGAGCATAAAGTCCACCTGATGGTAAGTGGTTGAAACTGATCACAGAAGCGTTGCCACTATTGGAGATTAAGAACCCTATCGATCAGATCCATCTTTTGAGGTCCACTGCTGGACATAGTCTCCCGTAGATGACGCCACTCCAACCTGTACCAGTACACGTAGTCAGGGGCGAGCTGTGCCCTTTCTGCTTAAACGTGGTCTCCACTCGTCAACCTTTTATCCCCAACTGTTATCGGTCCTTCCAGGGATGTAGCTTGCCCACTGCTACTTCAGCCTGCTAATTTTGAGAGCTATGTCGGTAAGCTTAGCATGTCTTGTAGCGAAATTAATCTTAAAATTAAATAAAAATTAAAGAGTGTCTTTTTCGAAACGCAAAAATCTTCTCGTTAGTCATTGGTGTGGCGGTAGCACAACGACAACACAGCCTTCGTTGCGGTAGCACCTCCCTGCCCGAACCATGTTTATTTTACCACTTTTCAAATAAGAATCTTTACAGTTACTTTATGCTTCAGATACGGCGTGCAGAAACTTTGTGTTCAGGTCTCAACAAAATTTCAGCAATAAAATTTAAGTATAATTGAATTTATTTGAAGCGAACTTTTGTTTCATACAGAAAAGCAATTTGTTTGAGCTGATACACTTGCAATCAAAATGTTAATTTATTAATTATAAAACTGCGACTTTTATTATGTTATAAGAGAGACATTTAATTAATTATTTCAGATACTATACTCTTTACCGTATATTTCATTCTTATTTGATCAAAAAGGTTACGTAACTAGTTCTTTTACGCACTTTGTAGAGTTCCAAAAGGAAGTAGTTGATCTATATGTGGTATCAAAAAGGTGTGTGAATGTACGTTTATATTTACAGGCATTGAGTGTAAACGACACGTGTCGTGGTAGACACAATAATATATATCCAAACCCAAGTTCCAAAGAATATTATTGACAAGCACGCATTGACGTATCTGCTCGGCCGTGTTACGATATACATATATACGTTAATACATTGAATAAGAAAATATATTCCTTTTGCCACGGCATGTCTAAAACGGTCAAAGATTGTTACTAACGAACATTGAAACTGAAGAAATATGGATTTTGATTGAACATTGATTGATTGAATATAGTTTCTAAAAAAATTTTGAAATCTTGTTTAATTCAAAATAACAAATTAAAAACTTAAACAATCTAAGTTGACCGCCTGCAAAGGAAAAATCCGAATCTGAAGTATTGGTTAATGACATTCAATAAAAAATATGCAATAAAGTAGGTAAGTACTTTTTAGTTAATATACATACTTACGGCCATACGATTAATTGCTTATGTGCTAAAGTTCATTTACTATTTTTCCTCACCATCGAGTCAACGTTAAAACTTAACAATAAAACAATATTTTGTTCATTTTGTCAACGTCAAATAAGTCAGTATTAAAACTTAATAAAGCTTCCAATCAAAAGTTTATCAAGTTACCCTTGATGAAACTTTTGAAAATCAAAACAAGAGTTCAGGTGTCAGGTGAATAACAAGTTGTTTTCGTTATATTCATCGATAAGGGACTTGTTTCCCTAACAGCCATAAAATATAGTAACGCCAGACTTGGTAGTAGTATTAGAATGTTTTGGCTGCGATATCACGGCCACTTACAGATAACATTGTTTTCATTTCAGTGAAAGGCTGGATGTTGACTGATTTTTGATTCGACTTTCCACTTTTGATGAGGCGACTTTTAACAAAGCATAACAACGCATAAGATGGTTACAGATGTCAACTAGCGGTAATGACTATTTTCTATCAATTAGACTGAACAGTCGTTTTAGCCAGTACAGTAGCCACTGGACAGTAGTTTAAATAAAATATGATATATTAGTTACATAATTTATGCTATAATGTCTAGAAATTACTATGACATAGCATACTTTTATAATGAAGTGAATTCAGTGAAGTTTGGTTTGGCTTACCTACATATTTTATCGCATCACGTTCACGATCAAACAAGACCAAAAGGTCAACAGTTCGTAAACGTCATCGAAACAGCTTAACATCGGGGCCAAAAATTTCAAAAGATTTATACACAAAGTTCTCGTATCTGCGCCGACGTTGATTTACACTGTTTTTCGAAAACCGTTGATAGCCGTCCGATACGATCTCTCAACTGGCGAGGTTGGAGTTTTAAATTGTTTTAAACTGTCAGGTATGGCTGGCAAGCTTCGCGAACTTCGACCAAACGAGACTGAACGTCAAAGTGATATTGGAATTCTTTGAACAATGTTAGTTTGGGTTGTGATCTAATCGTCTGATTTGGATTTATTTTGTCTTGGTTGACTTCTGAATAAAAGTGTAATAGATATTGTAAACGCTCTTATGTTAAGTGGGTATCATCTTTCATTAACATCTTGATGGTCACATATGGCAGTGGTTGTCAAACTTTTTTGGTGGCGGAGCCCTTTTGAATAGCGAAATTTTTGACGGAGCCTCAAAACGAACGAAAAAGTTACTTGCGTTCTTTTTCGTTAAGTTCCATTAAGGCTCCGCAGAGTACGTTGATAATGGCTGACACAGGGATATGTTAAAATGGCATTTTTTATTGCATAAACGGCTTTAAGTGAACAATACGCTTACAATTGTCATGACAATATTTCGTGTTACTATGTTTAGTGTATGTACCTTCCCTTTATCATGAATTGTTTGTCCTCATGAATTGTTTTTTAAAGAACTAATGAATTTTGCCACAGATCAAGCTTGGATCTGTGCTGATATAGATAAATTAGGGATTAATTCGAATAGCTACACTTTCGTCAGTGACGCTCATGGCTCTAGGAGGTGGCTGGACCATTGTGTTGTATCCGCATCTGCGTTTCGGTCCATTACTAATGTCGGCATCATAGAGGACGTATTTATTTCTGATCACCTACCTCTGTACATTGAATGTGACTTACTTGTAGTGAAGCCAAAATTGTCAACTCGAAAAACACCTAGGAGTGCAATCATATGGGGAGACAGAAACGACTCTCAAATAAAGAGGTATCATGAAATCTGTCATGAAGGACTGCGTAAAATTATATTTCCCCCCGAACTTCGTGAGTGCAACGATGGCTCCTGCAACTCAGTCGAGCATAAATTTATTATTAATAAATTATATCAAAACATCATAAATGTTCTGACTGAAGCCGCTAGAATGACGAGTGACCGGGGGGTGAGTGGAACTGGAAGAGGAAAAGTTCTATGTGGGTGGAACGAGCATGTTAGGGATTCTTACAGAGAGGCCAGGCTTAGTTTTGAGAACTGGATTTTGCATAATAGACCATCCTCGGGCGTGGTCTATGAACGTATGCGTGAAGCGCGTAAGGTTTTTAAGAGTCGCCTTAAGTGGTGCCAGAATCATCAGGACCAAATAAAAATGGACAAAATAGCCAAACAAAGAGCAGATAAAAATTTTAGAAAATTTTGGAAATCAACTAGCAAGCTTGATCCTAGGCCTGGTCTGTCTGTAAGTGTAGATGGAAAAACAGATCCTCGGGAAATAGCCAATATGTTTGCGAAACACTTCCAGGTTCAATCATCGCTGGGTCCCTCGTCGTTATGGAATGAAACTGAGCTTGCGAGTCATGGGGAGAAGCCGCTGGTATTTTTCACAGCTAACCAGGTTAGAAGTGCTATTAGGAACATGAGTAGAGGCAAATCACCTGGGCACGACGATCTCAGTATAGAGCATTTTAAAAATGCTGGGTCGCACCTACCTAGAGTGCTGTCCCTGCTTTTTACTATGTGTATTAGACACTCATATCTTCCGGATGAACTTATGAAGGCAGTAGTCATACCCATAGTGAAGAGTAGGACAGGCGACATCACTGATAAGGGAAATTACCGACCGATCTCTCTGGCTACAACGATTGCAAAAATACTGGATAGGCTGCTTGACTCATATTTAGAACCCTTCATCCAGGTAAGTGATGCACAGTTTGGCTTTCAACCCAAACTATCTACCGAAAGTGCAATTGTGAGCCTCAAGCATACTGTCCAGTATTATACGAGTCGTAAAACCCCTGTCTATGCCTGCTTCCTGGATCTCTCCAGAGCTTTCGACCTCGTATCGTACGATCTTCTCTGGGGTAAGCTAGAGGATAGAGGAGTATCAAAGGAAATTGTTAACATCCTGAGGTACTGGTATGCGACACAGAAAAATACAGTCAAGTGGGCCAATGACTTTTCTAAGACATATAAACTTGAGTGCGGCGTGCGACAGGGTGGTCTGACGTCTCCCAGGCTCTTTAATCTTTATATTGACGAACTGTTGGTCGAGCTCAGCAGCATGCGTGTGGGATGTCGCATTGGCGGTGTCAGCGTAAATAACATTAGCTACGCTGACGACATGGTGCTGCTGGGCCCGACCGCGGCGTCAATCGGGAAGATGCTGGGGGTCTGTGAGATGTTTGCCGATGCTCATGGTCTGAGGTACAATGTGAAAAAGTGTGAGTATATGGTCTTTGGAGTTGCTGGTAAAGGAGATGAACAACTTGAATCCCAAATAAAGTTAAATGGAATACCGATTAACAGAGTCCATAAATTTAAGTACTTGGGACATTTCCTTACCGATGACTCCAAGGACAATACTGATTTGGAAAGGGAGCGTAGGGCCTTGACTGTAAGGGGCAATATGTTGGCCCGTAGATTTGCTCGATGCTCTAAGGATGTCAAAATCACGCTCTTCAAAGCCTATTGTCAGAGCTTCTACACGGGACATCTATGGGTAATTTATACCAAAAAGCGAATGGATGCCCTGCGTGTCCAGTACAACAACATTTTTAGGATGGTGTTGGGACTCCCTCGATTTTGTAGTGCCTCAGAAATGTTTGCGCTGAACCGAACGGATGGCTTTGCCGCTATCCTTCGCAAAAAAACTGCAGCATTGATGAGTGCTATAAGGGCAAGTAGCAACACCATACTAAAAACTGTAATGGAGGATTGTGGAGCCTTAATGTGGCGTAGTTTCACGCGAAGGGTACTATAGAGAGACCTTGTAAATTAATCGTATTTAATAATTTATTATGAATTATGTTATTATTATGAATCATTTATTTTTATGAATTAAATGAATTTATGTATTGAACTAAATTAAATAAAATAAATAATAATTTGCTACTAACAATAGATATAAGTGTATTTTTACTAACAATGGATCTATGTTATCTGATAAATAAACGAATTGAATTGAATTGAATTAGGCATTAAGTTAAGGTAATAAATAAATATTACCTGAAATCATTAGATTTCAGGTAATATTTATTTAGATGATACATATTAATGTATCATTACTTCGTCATGCAAGTCTAACTCCTACATTTTAACTACAAAGCAAATAGGTACCAATAGTTTGTAGCAGTAGGAATCAAATATAAGACAAGTTTGTATCACCTAAAAATATTTAGTATTTATTATGTCTGAATTATTCACTCAAACAAAACCCACTTTTGATAGTACTAGTCACGTTCAATCGTTTTATGTTACGTTAAATTAACTGCAACCCAAACTCTATCTCAAGCCACAATTCACTGAACTCTATCATAGAGTCGCCGTACAGTTAGCATGCGTGTGTATGTAGGCAAACACCGCAGATGTTTATCGTCAAACGATACCGTTTAATCAGGTTGCAAAGTTATCAAAATGCTATAATAACAAAAATAATAATCACACTTTTTTATTTACAATATTAATGTCGTTGCATATGGATACACAAAATACAACCGACTTATATAAGTCGGTCGGACTATATAAGTCAGTTGTATTTTATTCAGTGATATATCGCTCGCAAGTGCTATTATAATATGTATATATGTATATATATTTCCTATAACATTACCGCTTCACTAACACTGCAGATGTTTATCGTCAACCGATACTCCGTGTAATCAGGCTGCAAAGTTATCAAAGTGATATAATAACAAAAGTAACAATAACACTTTGTTTTCTTATACTTACTATTAATGTGGTTGCAGATATGGATACACAAAATACAACCGACTTGTATAAGTCGATCGAACTATATATACAGGGTGAAATTTTTAAGTGTCTGATATCCCCACCCACACGGTGGGATATCCGAAACTATAAGGATTAGCAAAAATTGCTGTGAGGACTTACGAGGCCGATTTTGATTAAAGCAAAAACTGCATAATTAGTTTTTCGAAAAACTTATTTTCCTAGCCGGGAATCGAACGAGTTTATTTTGAAAAAATATTCATACCTACGTGTATTATTAAGCCATCTGATAGTCGGTTGTATTTTGTTCAGCGATATATCGCTCGCAACTGATATTTTATGATATAATGTATATATGTATTTATATTTCCTATAACATTACCGCACAGACACGGGCCGTACGGTCGGTGTCTGTAAATAAAGCATAATGCTCAACAATGCCTCCCCAAAAAAGAAAAAAAACAACCGACAAACAAAAATGATAAAGGTACCAAACTGTTTTGTCTATTTATGAACATAATTATATTGTCCTAAATATATAAAATATTAAGAAGAAAGGAGTCTTTATATGAACATATATTAAATTGTCCTAAATATATGAATATTAAGAAGAAAGGAGAACATTTTTTTTTCTTTTCCTCTCTGTAACTCCACATCCAATTTTCACCTCGACACTCATAATTCAACTTCCAGAAAATCATTGAGTAAAAAGTTATTTTGAAATCACAAACAGACTTCAGTTTTATTTATTTGTATAGATTTACACTGTGTAAACAATTTCTAGATAGGTATTCATATTAAATATCTGAATGTGATACAGTCTGTAAAAAACGGTTCACGATGTTTTTTTTCAGCTTCTTTCGTTAAACCTACATGACCTAGATCTGCACCAGAAAGTTCTTCATAGTGGTTCTCAAATGTTTACTGCATGGAAATATTTTATTTGACATGTTTAACATTATTACTGTAAAAAATTAACAACTGTGCTTGTGTTTTTAATGTTCCACTGTTGGGCAATGCTATTACTACATTAAAAAAACATCTGAGTATAATTTATGATTAAAAGAAATACATCATTCAGTAAATAAAAAAAATGTTTATAATTTTTACTATGTACTGTTAGTTTTCCGCATGAAGAGGCATTTATTTACAAATCTCTACTATTGTTTTCAATATAAAAACGACATCGTATATATACATATGTATACATATATCGCATGTATGTATGTATGTGTTTGTGTATCATAAGTGTTTGCTCTCGCCCGTCACTTTGTACATTGAATATGAGACTGGATTAATTATCATCTATTTGGAACATTACATATTGGAACTAAACAATACATAATATAATGTATCACCTAGTACTTATATTTAACTAATCTCATTTCGCTCGATCTTATAATAACTTTGTATATGTGATAGAAGTTTTTTTATACGATCGAAGTAGCAAACGAGCATGTAGTCCACCTAATGGTAAGTGGCAACTGCCACCCATGCACATCAACCCTATATAAAATCAAGGTCCTACCTGAGGTTGACCACAGATGCGTTGCTACCCCTGAGGACCCCTGGGGACGCCTCGGATAAGTGTATCTCCCTTACAACCCCCTTCAGACCAGAACACCGCAGTATTTAAAACTGCTGTTATAAGGCCGAAATAGGTGTGGCGGTGGGGCCGCCCGGGGCGGAATACATAGAATTCTACCACCCTCAAAAAATCACAAGTATGTATTTTCAAGGGGCC
>DWPV01007682.1:0-10536 GCA_018251915.1 Urbanus proteus proteus
CACAATAGGAATGCCGACTGCTTGGTATGCGCACACATCCTGCAAATAAATTATAACTACATTACACAAGCTTAGACATAATCAAGAAGTCATTGCAAAACTCAGCATAAAAAAATGACACGTTTTTTCATCAGCTAATAGACCTGAACAGTCTGCACTCCAAACGGTGTAGTCTGTCTGTGGTGCTACCATGATAGGTCAGTTGCTAGTGGCTTACATTAACATGCCGTGTGATGTCAGTCTTAAATACCTTTCCTTCCCGTGGATGGCTTAGAAGACGACTAACAGACAAAATCAAGGAAATGGACAGCAGTGTCTTCTGTCTAACATCAACTCGCACTACTGCCACGAAAATGCATAAAAGGCATGATGTCTATTGGCAAGCTCCCAATAGAGGTCTAATAAAGGATTTTAAGAGTCAATATTGTTGAATAGAACTCACATTAACCCTGTTGCCGTAGCCAGCGTAGAAGGGGTTCGAGCCTTGCGGGAAGAGCGCCTTGATATCGGCGAGGCACTGTATCTTGAACTCCTCGGGCTTCTTCTCGATGACCTCGCGGTGGAAGGCGCGCAGCAGCGACGTGGGGTTGAGCAGCAGCGGCCCGTCCGGCAGGCACACCTCGCCCTGCTTGATCGAACGCAGGTACTCGCGCGTCACCTAACACAACACAATTTTACATTTTACTATTAACTATAACTTACTATAAAATCTATACAAATAAATATAATTCAAGTGTCTGTTTGTGATTTCAAATTAACATTTTTTTACTTAATGCATATGAAAGTATACACGATACCTATAATGAAAATGCAATTAAAAAATTTTTGTCTGTCTGACTGAGCTAAACTTCTTAACGGCTGGACCAATTTTAACGGGATTTTCACTGATAGCTGAAGATCTAAGGCGTAACATAGGCTACTTTAATTTTTGAAAAATCCATTAGCGCGCGCTCGACGCGCATGCGCGGGAGAGCGGGATGACATTTATGTTTAAAAATGTATTCCTTTTTACTTTTTAAACACGGGTGAAACCGCAGATTTCAGCTAGTATAATAATAAAAACAATTTTATATTCATAGATTCAATTAGTAAGATTTTAATCAAACTATGATTAATGTAAGTTAATTAAATATTGTTTGTAAAGCAAAAATATCGAAGCCGTGCGGTAATATTCCACGAAATCGTAGAACCACGATAATTATTAATTATACAAAAGTGCAAAAAATAACATGAATAAAATGATAATGAAATTAAAAAAAAAAAGTCATAACATTATAAGCGCGATAAGTAAATACAACATGCAAATAGTAATAATGATTATATCGAAAAAAACCTACTTAAACTAATAAGTAACCATATCATAATGTGGTCAGAGCAAATGTCAAGCAATCGAGAATAATATCCTGGCGCGATATCGGATCATCTCAATGTTTATACTGGAACGATAATCACGCTAAACTGATTTTAACAAGTAACTCATCCAGAATATTGCGGGGCTTGAATAAATATAAGTCACGTTATACAAGATCATAGGTGAAGTAAGCAAATACGTCAATCAAGTTACGTAAAGCCCCGTAGGCGACACGCATACTAGTTCAGTCCACATCTGAGATCCTAGAAACTATTAAGTGCTAATTTTCCTTTCTTTAAAAATGCACTAGAAGACGGTATTAAAATACATAATAAAATGTCTATATCAAGGGAAATATTATAATCACACTTCGTTGAATTTTATTTAGTATGCATATTGCATAATGATTACACAAAATGATAACATACTTAGAGTCTATTTTGGTCACTTCATCTATATTCTAAATGTATATATAATGACTTTTTAATATACATACACAATGTTTCACACACTGTTGAAAATTTTGTCTTAGTCTTGTTTTAAAATGATCAATTACCCTGGCTTGGCCGATAGCACGCGCTGACAGGTACAACAGTTGGTATCCATTGTTCTTGATTTTGGTGAAGAGTTGCGCCACGCCCGACTGCGCCCAGTCCTTGCCCACCAGTGGGAAAATGTGGCCCAACACATCGGACCTAGAAGATATACAAAAGCTTATAGGATTGTGAATTATAAATAAACAGGTGACGTTAAATAAAATATAATTATACCATTCAAAACAATAGTGCACTAGCCAAGTGTACCAGCCAAAGGTACATTCCAACTTCTGAATGAATGTCTAATGGGTATATTATGTTTGTAAATGAGTAATCGTCTAGTCTAAAGTCTTCCGACACATGTTACACCAGATTTCCAAACAACAGCGAAAACTGACCGAGCTAGTGGCAAAGTGCGGGTATTCACACCCAATTACTAATTAAATTGTACACTGCTGAACTAAACTTAAACTAAACTGAATGTAAACTCTTCAATACATATTTTCTTATTAAATCTAAACAGACTACATCGTAAACAGACTAAATCCCACGTTATTTTAGTAATTTTTTGTGAGCATTAGTACTTAAATAACTGTAGCTGCAACGGTAGTGGCACACCTGAGTTCACAAAGGAGAAAATTCTTAGAGATGACGATGAATGCTGCTATCTGCTTTCCCCTAAAGTTTGACTGGGAGTGAATGCCTATTGCATTAAGTCTGCCATTGTACCACTTTTAGGTATATAAGTTTAAATAAATAAATAAATGAAGTTTATTGATCCAATTTTGTCTACAGTAGTAGACTAAATGCTACTAATTCTGAGAGAGTACCATTGCCAAGCAATAGTCCAACAAAAGGAAGAGGTAATGAAATGATACCACAATAATGTCGGTACTCACTTGGTGATGGTGCCGTCGATGTCGGAGATGACCACCTTGTCGTCGTACCGCCAGCGGAACACGTTGCACTTGCAGCGCGTGGTCCCCTGGTACGCGGTGGTCACGCTGAACACCATCTCGTTCATGCCCTCGCGCAGGTTCAGGTTTTTCTATACACAAATTAAGAGTTAATACACTCAATAATTAACCAGATAATAAGAGAGATATAAGAGAGAGAGATAAGATATTTCTCTTTAATTCATTATATGCAAGATTGTAGAATGTGTATGGTTCAACTGACAAGGTGTAATTTCATTATACAGCCAATTTCATACCAGCCCTATTTCTAGCATGAAGTGGTTTTAATTTTTTTATGTTATGTTACAAGCGTCAGTCTGCTGGGCTCAGTTACAATGAAGCGATCATCTTAGTTGAAAAAACCCCAGTTCTAGACAAAGCTGGTAACAAAGGTCCATTGGAGTGACACTAACCATAAGGTGAATAGAGCTCATTGGCTACTTCATTCTTATAAAAAACCTTACTAATTAAATTGAATAATGTGACATCTTTTTAATTTTTTTGTAAGTGGTGTTACTATTTTTGTAAGTATAATGTAAGTATGTTGGAACTACTAAGTTCGATAAGTAATGTAATACAAATGAAGATTTAAAGTATACATTTTGGCACAAATACATTTCGACAAGTTTTTGTTATCTGAAAGAAATATGTAGTCTCAAAAACAAACGATGCAATTTACATAATGTACATAAATGTGTAAATACGAACTATGCTGTTGTAAATATGTATAATTCATAAAATCATCATTGATTAAAGACAGAATCATCTCAATTTCTATAAATATCGTCTTCTTCTATAAATATTGATGCTTTTGAGATGCCACTATAGGTATACATGATTAATATATTTAGTATATGTATACTTTTTACGTGACATAACAATATAGACATTTTACATACATCATATATCGTGTATCACACTTGACATAAAACGAATTTTAACGAATCATCCACGATCAGATAAAATTTAAAATTTTAATATACATCATAAATCAGGTTTATTGCACTTTCAAGGTAAAATTCTTTAGTACCAAATGTTACGACACAATAACTTACTTATTTACTTCAAGGCCAGACCATGTAAAACAGCTAGTGTCGCGACAAATATAGTCATAGACTACATTCATGTAATTAATGTGGAGATTTTTTATAATATAGAAGTAGAAATGAGCGTGCAATTTACTTGGAGGTGATAGGTGGCAATTTCCATCCAGATAACGTTAGTTTTAGATGGGGTTAGCCACAAATGCGTCGCTACCACGTTCGCTTCGTTACGTACCCTGTTGCTATGACGTACTAATTTAGTTTTCAAACTAAATTGGTACGTATTGAGTCTGCCTAGCATACCACACGCTTCAAAACACACCACATCAGCGCTTGACATAAGGTAAAAATACTTGAAATAAGTGTGGTGGTTGTGTCAGGTGGAGTGATTGCGGCGAATGACAAAGAATTCTAAAGTATGTTTATCTAAATAAATAGATCTGTTTTGTAAAGAATTATTGGCCAAAAAACAAAAAACTAAATAGTATAGGACGCGTGCGGGCGTAGACAAACGTTGCAAAGGCCCTAGTGCGGCACAAGTTCAAGATCAGGGTGAGCATAAATGAATGCTACACAATAACACGGACAAGGTTAAGTACTAGAAACATACATCTTAAATTACACGATTTATTTGAGATAGTTAAACCAGGTCTAAAAACTTTAGGTGTTAATATATTAGTGACTTACAATTTGGTCAGATGAGAGCCGCAGGGTTTTGCGGAATGTGGACTGCCTCCGAGATCTCTTTTGTGTTGAATCGTCCTGCTCCGAGTCGGATGAACTCTGGTCGTGGCGTTCCTCTACTGGAAGAACATACACATACACATTTAAATAGAGTCAACACTGATACTATGCCAATAATAAATATAAGTTAATCCTTCGATGCTAAAAATGCTATATGAACTAACCTACTCTACTAATCTTGATTGACGACGAGCATAACCTAGCGATCAGGATACCGACCTGATACATTTATGGTTGAAGGTTCGATTCCCAAACATACACATACTTGGTACAGTAAACTTACTACAGTTCAATTATTAACATATTTTGGTAGAACGACGCCACAAAACGTATTAATTAATGATTAGTTGCAACAGCTTGAATGGCTGCGGCCAGGTCTTGACTAGACCTTGAGATTTCTCCACCACATCTGAACATTGACTTTCGTAAACAAAAATTTCAACACTATCACTTAACACATTAAATAAGTTCGAGATTAAATTTTTTGAAAAATATTTCTCTAAGTTAGAGTTAGCATAAAAATTAATTAACAAACATAATTATGTTGTTTTTTACTTATTTTTCATTCAATTTTATTTTATATATAAAATAAATTATCTTTTTGTTGGGTAAGTACTACAATAATTAGCTTTAATGTTTCTCTTCAAATGAGATATAACGCGATAAAAACTAATGATAACGTGAACAATAAAATGAAACTATTGAAATGTAAATTTTAATTTTTCACATCAGATAATTAAGTTTATATATTTATTAACTTAACTGATATGTTATAAACAGTAATGCATAAATAATGATAATATGTTTATGTGTAGTATGTAGGTATAGGACGAAGTAAATAACTTATTAAGATTAAGATGCGGCCAACAGAGAGCATAAGTTACTATAGAACTGCGTTTAAATAAAAGGTTTTTACTTATTTTTGGGGACTGAGCTTAGTGGAAGTATTGAGCAAT
This sequence comes from Urbanus proteus proteus, assembly GCA_018251915.1. Classification (NCBI taxonomy): domain Eukaryota; kingdom Metazoa; phylum Arthropoda; class Insecta; order Lepidoptera; family Hesperiidae; genus Urbanus; species Urbanus proteus. Next base: position 5,587 of record DWPV01007682.1, read on the forward strand.
ATTCGTTACTGAAAACAACGTCTATGGTCATAATAATCAGCAATTCATTTCTGTCCCACTGCTGGACACAGGTCTTCTCTCGTCTTCTTCCACCAAGCTGATAACTTGATATTATCATACCTTTGACATTTTTTAACAGAACTTCCTTTACCTCACATTTTTTTTTCTTTCGACAATAAAGCCATTCGTTTTCTAAGTAATATGTTACCTTTTGGTATATTCTCCTTGTGGTCGACATCCGGTGTGACGTCATCAAGGGTCATGGGTTCCGGCTCCGGTTCCAGCACCTCCTCAACGTTCACCGCCTCCTTCTTCTCCTCCAGCACAGTCTCAGTCAAACCGTCCACTTGGTCAATGTCAGTCAGGTCATCTTTCTTCATCTCTTCAATTTGTGGCATGTTGGGTTCCTTCTGGATACCGTCTTTAGGCGGTGATGGTTCATTTCTTAATAAAAAAAGAAATATGTAAATAAATTTTTATAATGTATTGTATGTGTATTGGAAATATTTGTGTCTTGTGAGTGTAAAACAAGGATAACATTTCTATATATTACAACACACGTTTCGCATAAATAATTCAGATGTAGTTTAGTTTTTGCTACATTGCAATTAGTTCATTTAATTATGAATTGTATGTCCAATTTAAAACCAGTCTTAATTAATTTAATTCTTGCCAAGATATAATAATAGTAGAGTAACTGTAATTTTTCATTTGCTTTACTTTTAATTAAGTACACATGTGAGCAGTCGTCGAGTGCAGCTGTAACCTATATTCGATTAATAAGCGTGCAGTCCATCTGAAGGTAAGTGGCCACTGTTGCCCATGGACTTCTGAAGTTAACCCCAAATATGTTTGGTGTCTTACATGACTACGGCCTTACATGATGTCTCGTAAATCTAAAGGAGATATCACCAAAGGTTACCAAAGAAAAGGAAAAAGAAAGGAAGGTTACCAATTAAGCACCGTCTATTGGAATTTTTAAATCAACTTAAAGGACTTTGATTAGGTGTGAAAAGGTATAGAATGTGTATAATGATAGCCACAATTTTTATACATATCATATGGGATACGGCGTCAGTACTACGCTTATTTAGTTCTGATAAACGCTGCACAATACATCTGCGTTCGGGGAATCCCGCTCCGCTGAATTTAATTGTTTAATTCCGCCAGTTGCTTGTTGTATTTTGTTGCTTTCGACGCGTTATTACGATTACGTATTTTCGGATTTAAAGTAGATAATCAAATTAACATTTTGTTAGATCCGAATTTCCGAATCGCAATAATCTGTTAGAATCTCTATAATTGTTATCTTAGGATCCACAGCTTTTCACTATTTTACATTTTACGAAGTCTTTTTATCAGTATCGTTTTTAGAAATTTGTCCCTTGCTCCTACTGGCTCATACAAACAAAGGCAGACCACGTGGGATATTGTTTATCGTATGATATATGAATATGTATAAACAATATTTACGATAACACGACAGAGACGTAAGCGCTTCAACGTCATTGTTTGTGCGCTGCTAATTCATGCGTACATATATTTCCATTTATAACAATAACATAATTAAATACATACATATACATATTATAACAATTATTTTAGGAAGTAATGATAAAAAACTATCATAGTCTTGAAATAAGATACGTTCTATGTATCATACTTATCGCAAATATTATGCATTGCCAATTTGCTATCCATAAGGATGAACTTCAAATGTTTTTAAGTGTACTGCTGCATTATCTGAACAATGAGAATCGGGCCACTTTGTTTTTACATTTCAGTGTAAATACAATATATCGAATGATTAATTATACGCAAAATCCAATTAATTATGAATTTTATTGTTATGTCTCACTCTTATGATAATGATATGTACCTACCTATTCAGTTTATTATACATATTCCTATAATTAAGTAGGTACTTTTTGGAATAATATCTGCAGTGACTCATTTCCTGACGACCCATCACAGTTTATCATATAAATTATAAATGATGATTGTGTGAATTGTGAAATTACACACAGTATATCTTAAAATTATTAAATTCACGGTACATTCAATGTGACACATAATAAGTCGGGTTGGCAGTGTGCGTTGTCTTGTCGTTATGCAGTTATGCACAATAACTTTTATATTTAATGGTATTGTTTCTATTATTTGCTATTAATGGTCTCGGTGTTAAAATAGGTACATTTTCATTCGTTCTTTCATTCATTCGCCATTGTTTCTTTACTCAAGTCGCAAACCAACGTAGCCTTGCCTAATCTCATCAATCGCTTATAAACAACCCACGCCGAAAAGATGACTGAAATCTGTTTACTAGAACAAATTACGCGCAAACAGATTAAAAGCAGACTTTGGATTGTTGTTCTTGTTGGACTTTGGATCACCTGGATGCCATGTGATTCATTTTCTTATTAGAAACTTCGTAAAGTCACAGTCGAAATTGCTACATAGACTAAACTGGCCATGTTTTTTATAACGGATAAATCTACAAGCTTGCTTGACTGTACAGAGACAGCATGCATATTGAAATTAATTATATTCGTAGGAATACCTTTTCATAACATACACTCCTGGAAAGCGCCTTGCCTCAGTAGTCTTTTTTCTTTGTCTATATTTATGCTATAACAAGCCAACCACAGGATGTTTGAAATGTCATGTGCCAGAAATATTCCGTTCCAATGTTTACGGACTCTATAATATTATGTGAAGAAGTTGGCTCATACAATAGACGGGTCGTGTAACATCGTGAACTCACTAGTACATTTGTGTTATATGATTTAATAATAATAGATGTTTAGACCACATGGGGGGACATTGTAATTTTACTTTGGACGTAGGACACACTCAAATAGATCTAGAATATAAATCTCATATTACTTGGATTTGTTCCGTTCAGAAATGTTCGTTTCTTGGGCGTAATAAAGAATCCTCGTAATAGACTTGTGTTTGATACATCAAAATGTTCAACTTTCTGGTGACGTTCGTGAAGCAAATTAATTTGAAATTAGTATTTCGTATTTATGTCCAAAGATAAATATTTCGAACAGTGTGTTTTAAAAAAGTGCACTTTCCGAGATGAATACCCGCTTATCTATGTATGTATAAATGTGTTGCTACATAGATCTTGGATCTTGTTCCATGTAATCTATAGATAGTCACATCACCCATCAAGGTCGCTTGAGAATGAGCCACGAGGGAAATGCTATTTGTACTTTGCACCAACACGATGATTTAACAATAATGTGAGGGCTGTCTTGTTCGGAGAAATAATATCTGAACATGTTAGGGATAATAGCCTCGTGGGTTCAAGAATCCCGAGAATATAATCCAGCACCTGTCAGTGATAACAATAATTATTTTATTATTATCACGAAAGAGGTAAGATACACGTTGGCTCACGGCCGAGTTGCTACAATGTGTATCCGGTACATCGACTGTCAGAAATTAAACATGACTGGCTTTTTGTCTTCGTTGTTACGAATATACTCACAATTCAATATCAAAATTTGCATGACTCCGACTGTTGACCGTGTAAAATGAATGTCTTTGAAAAAAGTTTACGAAATTACCTAAATTATAAATATTTATAGTAAAAGCAATGCTGTACTTTTTGTCTTGACTGTAGATTTTTGGAGTTATAAGACAAAAGGAAGATAAGTGACAGAAAACGTAAAAAAATGTATAAAAGAAGTAGAGTCACCGCAGATAAAAAGAAACGGGATAAAGTGACAAAAGAAATAGAAGAAAAATTTGTTGGCATCAATCGATGCTTTACCAAGTGGTCGATTAGCGTATTATGTTTGTTGGTGTTCATAGTTAACAAGATGATATTCTGAAATCACCAGGTCAATGTACCCATATCATAGTCAAAGACACTTCCGAAACGTTATCTCTTAACCGCGTGTGAAAATGAATGCTCGCGTTGCTTGCAAAGTTGCCAATGTAAAGCATTGTCTGAAGTTTTTTCAATTTGGTGTGGTCAATAGCATATTTTGTTTAAATATGCTTTATATAACTCCTTAATTTACAACCAGTCAACATACAATCTTAATATATCTAAATGACGTGTCCGTCTATGTACAGACAAACTGAATTTAACAAAATTTTATACATATATGATATATGAGTATGCAGTGGGTTTTGCAAAATAAAATATTTTCGTACGAAATTAATTATCAAGATCTATTTTTTTAGCAGTCGTCTAACTGCGCTCGTCTTTATTATAACGAATTCCACAAGGTACAATAATATTTTTTAATGTTTTCCTTATACTACAACTTCATTATAATCTAAATTCAACGGTGTTGATGCACATACATAATAGATACATATATAAAGTGCTAAACTGTATCAGCAAGGTAGGTATAATTAGAGTACGATAGTGTGATTAGAGTAACATAGACTATAATTATGGTAAGCTAGACTATAATTAAAAGTAGGATAGAGTGAGATGGGGTGTAATTCGAAAAACAAAGAGTATAATTACAATTAGATAAAGTACAATAGGACTAAGGTAAAGTAGTTAAAAGTATTGGGTGTTACTTTGCGGATATCTATGGTTAATAGCGATGGATTTCCGCTTAGGTTAGGTTAGGATTAAAATATTCTGAATATTCCCTTACTAATGAAGTTATTTAACGACTAACCATCGTAGAGTCAACTTAACCTGATGATGCTCCGTTTTATATGTTATTTTTTAAGGCCGGTTAACATGTATGAATTAAAATATAAACCATTATTGTTGCAGATTAATTTAGATTTGTTCTGGGTCTAGGTATTTATGTATTCGTCTGTGTCCATGGCACCCACGCCACATAGAGAAAATTCTGCATAGGCTTACTATAAGTGTTATTTAAATAAATAATAATAATCCCTACTAATATTATAAATGCGAAAGTAACTCTGTCTGTCTGTCTGTCTGTCTGTCTGTCTGTCTGTCTG
>DWPV01007683.1:0-10536 GCA_018251915.1 Urbanus proteus proteus
TGTGTTATTTTGGCTACAGCGGTTTCCATACTAATCGGCTCATATACCATTTCTATCATCTTTCTCTTTTCTGTGGGATTGGATATGATATTGGTTTCGTGAGGACCACTGCTGAAGTGACATGTATTCTCATAGTACTCATTAGGGATTCTTTGCGAATCTGAGGTGGTTATACAAAATCTTATGGTGGAGGTAGCCCAAAAATCCAAAAATCACGTGTCTCTCTAAATTTAACATGAGTTGCTTGAATGCCTTGAAATATATTTAAGTTTTCAATAATTTAAAAGTTTCACACATTTACCTTAATTTGTTTTTTATTCCATCCTATTTTGCAGGCATAACAGAGAGTGGTCCTTTACAAACATCTAAATTTTACTATTAAAGTATTGGACTTGAAGAGTTACTGGACGCGAATGATTAATAAATTTGTAATGTGAAATTATCGATCGGTGCTTAAGTTATAATTCAATTTTTAGGTCTCTTTTAATTATTATTAGCAGAAAGCCTAAATGGTAGACACATAAGTAGATTGTCCTCGTAGTTCCAGCACCAGAAGAGGGCTACGGAATCTCCTACCCGTTAGTGGTAACTAAAATGGGATTCCAGGCATACGTGCGGCGAGAGTGGGAGCTCTAACCGTCCATCCAACGGCCCCGGGAAGGAACGCTGGTATATGTGGTCACGTACCATCGTGAACTTAACTAAATAGAAGTTAACAAATGGATATCTAGTTGTAAACTAGACAGACTTACGACTTATGAGCAAAGAAACCTAGTCAAAGGCATAACTATGCCTAATATGTAGGTACCTATTTTGGTATAGATAACTTCAATGATTAGGAAGTATTTTTATCAATACTGTATCCAAAAGGGGATTATCACAGGATCTTCTGAACATGGATAACGAACATTTGATAATGACTTAGAGAAATTAATAACTCAATATAATTGTTATCTTTTTCTACTAAACCAGATTTTATCATCCATATGACAATTTGTTATCTGAGCCATGGGTCATTATAGGAAATGGCAAAGAATGTATGTATGCCATGCCATGTTAAAGCGAGTGCGGTGGCTAAATATTAGCCTTTTTTAATGCAACTTTTTCTTAGTAGGAGTAGGTACGCCTTATCGATCCAATTCTACTATATTTTATTATTTTCGTCTGTAGGTGCATTATGCTTAAGTCCGTAGATCATCACATCAATAATTTCATATATTACATAATTAACAAAATAACTAATACAACCGTGTGAATATATGAGAAATATATTTGCCAGATGTTAACTTTTTCATTTTATTTACTTGAGAATGTAATAAAAGATTTCTCAATTCTTTTGGTTAGCACTATTAAATGGGCTTTACAGATAAGAACAAATAAACACTATTAGTCCAAACCTTTCAGAGCTATAAGCTTACTTAAATAGTATGTGGAGTCACTATCCTTGTGCCCTGGCATCATCTTGGAAAAAAGTTTTCGCGCTGTATCTCGTAAACCAGATTTTTTTATAAGTCATTATTTGTGGAAAATAAAATTTTCTACATTTTTATTTCTCTTACTTTTTATCGTAAAATGGATATTAAAAAGTTTTAAATGATAATAACAGATAGTCAAATAGTAACTAGTCGTTTTATAGAAAAATAATATTAAAGCAATCTTATAGGAGGTTTCTCAACGAATAATTTACACTAAAAATTTGTTTGATTTCATTAATTTATCTGGGTTTTACAGCGTTGCGAAGTTGAGCGGATCCTTGAATATTCGTAGGAATATGGTTTTAGTTTACCATTATAATATTAATCTTCTTTTGGAACTATTAAACGTAATTTTGTGTATTTTTCATAATTCTCTATTGTAGGTACAATAGTTCATGTAGTAAAGGTACGGCCAAGTCATACTTTTTACTAAGTTTTGTAGAGTTCGTGAAAATAGGGCGTGTAGAGCTAGAAGCGTAGCTCTAAATGAGATCTGATAACTTTTTGACAGTGGCCTCAAGTTACCTTATAGCAACATTTTACATAAAAATGTTTTATAAAAAAAAAATGGTCGATATAATTAATTTGGCTGGACTTGATAGGGATGTCGTTATGTATCTACCTGTGTTGAGTGTTTTTAATAAAACCTTAAGAACTGACATTGAGGTACCTACATTGGTAGAAGTGTGAAGTGTAATTAAGTATTATTCCAATGCTTTCAAGCTTCTTAGCTTCGTGGTGTGAATGAATCGAAAACGACATCATAGTAAAGGTGAAGGGCAAAACCACTAAGTATACCGTCATCAAAGAACTTCCGTATTTAAAATAATGTGAGAAAAAAAAATTTGAGAATAAAAAATATAATATATTGGTATTATAGGTACATAAATATGTCATATAAAAATATTTTTGTTATTGACACATCTAATAATAAATAAATATAAAAACCACCTAATAAAATAATATAATAAATATAAAGAGCAAAAAATTAATAATAATTAATTTTTAACATACTTATCTAATAATTCCATTACTATAGACCTAGTTAGGTAAGTACCTATTATTTTGTAAAGGTGATATAAAATTATATAATAAGATAGATCTCTATATAAGTGTTGGGTTTGTACGTTAATACTAATACTATCGATGAACTATTTATAACGCATGTTTTGCGGTCCATCCGTCATTCCCATGTGACAAGTCACATAATAGATGCACATGGTCTGAAATAGCTGCTCGCGTGAAACATTATTCAACATTGAGAGGTTCATGTCAATAACAACTTAATTATTCTTTATACCATAAATATAAGACAAGCATTGGACCACATATGTGGATAATAAAATATGTAAACGCTAATCACACGCTCTATGTTTTAAACGGGACGTGTTTATTATCTAACATGATTGAGATTTGGTTAATGAAAAGTCGAATTTATCACAGAAAACTTACCTGGAGGGAACTTATTAGGCTTGTACGTAGTTCGAATAATGTATATTAGACACACTATCAATGCTACAGCGATTAATTGTATAAACATTTTGACCCGCAAAAATGCGCGTGAGTTGCAAGTGACGTATCTGTAACGCGCGCGTATCGATCTCTTGACGTCCCACGCACGACTGTAGTCTGTATTCATGGCATTATTTGTATTTCCCAGTAACGTGGGTTATGTAAAAACTATTATTACAAGCATTTCATGTGAAAAAGGTTCAGGTGTCGAGCAACTGAACGGTCCGAGACCAACGTGACCAACGTAACGTTTTAAGTGATTTTATATGCCGATTAGAAAAGTCAATTCAAAGACATATTGATCAATAGAATGCCTACCTATTGTCTGTCTACGAGTCATCCGATTTTCATTAATTTGTTATCTATAACGTGTATAACATATTAAGTAGTAAAACTTTCAAAAGTCTACGAGGATACAAATGATCCCTCTGAACTTATCTTAAACAGAATAGATTAGAAATTGTTTAAAATAGGGGGATATGAATAAGGATGTGTGAAAAAAATATTCCGGTTTCAGATTCAGCTGCGGATATGAAATTTTTTCAGATTGTTCAATAGTTTCGGTTACGGATACAGATTTTAGAATAGTAAAAAAATAAAGTAGGTACCTATGTCCAATGAAGTAAGTAATGATTTACTCTTTGCAATTGAATAAGGTACATACTCATGCTCGGTCGAGTGAAAGCCAGTCGTTATGTAGGTACATAATAGGTATATTTTATATCGGATTTGGTTACGGTCTCGGATAGTTTTTTATTCCGGATTACCGACAGTTTCGTTTACGGTTATACGGGGCTCCATAACATTCGTGGTTTTAAAGTCGGCACTACCATAAACCTTTAGTTCTAATAACCCTTAAGAAATTATCCATTCTTTAGAATACCTCCTTAGTGGTAGGTACTCCTTATGAGTAAAATAGTGACCAATAAAAGTCTAATTAAATTCGTTCCAGTCGGTACTTACGGAGAACGTCCGTTGAAATGACGCAATACATCAATATTGTAGGTATTTTTTCTAGATTTAAGTATGTACATACCTAAATTAACTTTAACTTTAATTACTTTTCTCTGCCTTTTACGTATATTTATTTACCGTTAACGTTTCTTACTTAATTAATAAAATACGTTTACCTACCTAATTTATATAATAAATACATACATGGCAGCTAGGTACATTGGAAGATACCGTTTTTTTTTTTTTTTGTTTTGTTTACTTTCCTTGTTTTGTTGTAGCCGACGCCTTGGGAGCGACGTCGGGTTACGTGGGATTTCTACCGCACTAAGACTCCGGGAACTTCAGTACCATTACTGAAGTCCTTTCACTGTGCTTGGAGTCCATTGCACAAACTGACTTTGCATGATAACTTGAATACATAGATCCGAATTCAATGTTTAAAATTGTAGTTAAGTATACCGTAATTCACTCTTAACCTAAAAAAATTCAACTTGAACATTAGGTAATTTTATCGTGTGGCCAGGATTATACAATACCGGCCTTTTAAATAGTTCTATAGCCCAAAATAATATTTCGAGTGAAAGGTTTCAGAACTTTTAAAAGTAGACTTAATTACTTATTTTAAAAATATTTGAGCGCGACAGTCTAAAATAATTAAATGTAAATTTGTCCGAATATATAAACTTAATCATAAGGCTTGCACCTGATTCAAGCATTCCGCGTTAAAAGTCACCGGATGGCTGGACCTTTTTTCATGTATGACAGTCGGTGTCACTGTAAATTAATTATTCCGGTTATAGCTCACAACACCTTTGCCCGTGACCACAGTAATTCCGGCTCCTTTAAAGTAAATAGGCATGGCAAGGCACAAATATACTGCGTTTAGCCACGTGCTGCGTTCAAATACCACGGACAAAAAAAAGAACGATTAGTGATTTTTAAAATCGTTGCGGCACTTCGGAACATAACCGCTGTCGGTATGTCCGTTTCAAACTCAGATAAAACTACTTTATCATTTTGGTTATCGCCCACAGTCGCCGCGAGCGATTAGCCGATTATTTAACGTCATATAGATGACGTCCGTATTAGCCATGAAAGAAAGAGACAACAGAAAGTTTCATATAAGCCGATTAGCAACACTAAGAAAGTTACATTTTTATTGGTTGTCTGATATCAACAATGAACGAGGCATGTTTACGAAGTTTTACAAAAAAATTACTACCTTCAAAACAAAATGTATGTCTCAATGACTAACAAGCACTGACGTTAAGTATGCTAAGCTGATCGTACTATTAGTCGCCTCAATTCGCCCACGTGCCACTTCTGTTTTCTCCTTGTTTAGCAACCACGTTGAGTTTACTTCGCTCTTCGAGGAATAATAGTTTGTCATTCCTCCAACACTTCGCTCATGTTATTGGTGGGTCAAAGAAGGTTTTAACTTGTTTGAAGTTTAAGAGCTGTTAAGTGCGTTTCACTCTTTTTTCACTTATAAATTTCGACCATAAAGCGCTCGGCCTTTTTTACGTTATTGGAACAGCTATCACGGAAAACAGAAAAAAAGAATACGCATAGAAGCCGCCGAGCCAAATAAACAATGAAATCAGTAATCGTATGTCCATCGTAAAGAAACCTGCATTTTTATTGGTTGCTGTTGTTAACAACAGTGGTAACAACCATGCCTATAATACAACTAATTATTTGCCTTCGGTACAATCTTATAACCTTCATTTTTGTGTAAACCATTAACAATATGAAATTGATGACGCATTTTTACGAATTTTATCAAAATTTTAAAACTCAAGTACTGGCACGCGTTCAGCAGGCATAGCTGTTTGTATGAACAGCTATGTCAACTTAATGCTAGTGCTTGCCTTGATAGACGCCTTAATCCGCCTACTTTAAATTCCTTCAACGGTAGGTACTCACGAAACCAATATCAATTCGAATCCCAATTCCAATCTAATCAGTCAAAGATGACATAATTTCCTACTTATAAAATAAGTTGAAAATACGCTCGGCTTGGCCTTGGCCATTAACAGCGTCGTTTCAATCCGTTATAAGACCTTTAGGGATCGGTAAAATGCTTAATAAGAGTTTACGTGACATCGTCCACCCAGTATCCGTCCAATTTTGAGCTGAATTGGCGCTAGTGTCGACCCAATCCCAATCGGGCGGAATTAGTTTCCTGAGTACTTTTGCTGTTGCAATGCCTTAAGTATTATAATGTTATTTTTTCATTAATTTCAACTTTCTTTCCAGTCGTTAAATAAGTTAATAATGCAAATTCGTAATTGTTGACCAAAATAAGGTTTAACAAAAACCAGATACAATTTTCATCTGGTAACACTGCTGACAGGTTTCCGAGCCGAGCACTTGAACATCTGTCGCTGTGTGGGTTATGTCACTGTGTGACGCATGCGACCAGCCGTGTGTGTGAGCGGATGGAGAATATTAATTTATTTTATTGTTTGTGATTGTGTTATAACAGTGAGCAAAGTGCAATAAGATAAGGGGTAATAGTTAGTTATTAGTTACTTGTAAATATAAGTGGTCCTTGTAGAGATGTCGCAATACGGTAAATTTGGCCCTTTAATTGGTGCGATAGACGAAGGTACGTCTAGCGCGCGTTTCATAATTTTCAAGGCGAACTCTACGGATGTGGTCGCCGTTCACCAGAAGGAGTTAGAACAGCACTTCCCGCAAGAAGGATGGGTGGAACAGGATCCGTGCGCGATATTAGAAGTCGTTACGACGTGCATCAAAGAAGCTGTGAAAAAGCTAATCTCGTTAGGAGGAAATCCTCAGGTTTGAACTCTATTCGTATCTATTCGAAAAAGTAGTGATCTTATACACTGTATATGTAGGAAATATTCTTATCAATGAAATCTTGGTAAAAATTGCATAGTGAAGATTACCACTATCGCGTTAGTTAAGTCGTTAGATTATCAATTCAACCCTCAAGTCTGTGACAGTTATATATTTATTGAAAGACTATCTATACAAATAAATAAAATTGAAGTGTCTGTTTGTGATTCCAAAATATATTTTTTTTACTCAATGTTTATAAAAGTAAACATAATATCTACAACGAAAATGCAATTAAAAGAATTTTTGTCTGTCTGTTTGACTGATATAATCTTCTAAACGGCTGGACCTATTTTGATGGGACATTCACTGGAAGATAGCTGAAGGTCTAAGGCGTAACAGGCCACTTTAATATTGAAAAAAAAAACATAAGCGTGCATGTCACATGTGTTACTTATGTTTAGATATATTCCTTTATACTTTTTTAATGTGCGTGAAACCGTGGAGATCAGCTAGTATGTCATATAATTTCAGGATATAATTGCGGTAGGGGTGACAAACCAGAGAGAGACAACAATAGTATGGGACAGAACCACTGGAAAACCACTCTACAATGCCATAGTCTGGCTGGATATGAGAACTTCCTCTACAATAGATAAACTACTTGATTTAGTCCCAAATAAAACTAGGAACATGAGCTATTTGAAGGTGAGTTTCAAATAATAAAGACAGCCAAAAATATGCAGTCTAACTGTAGATAAGTGCCTACAGTCATCATCATACTCTATCTTACCCAAAGTCAGTAAAATATGTGTTGCCGCAACTCTTTTTATGTCCCACTGCTGGGCACGGGTCTTTTCCAACAATAGAGACGCTCGGATAGGTTGCCACCACGTTGCTCCAATGCGTGTTGGTGGGGACATACGGGTTAGTGGCCAACCCGTGTCAAGTGATTTCAAACCGCCCATTAGGCCCCCGACAAAGTTTAACGACTGTTATCCAATAATAGCAACAGGGACCGACAGCTTAACATGCCCTCCGAAGCACAGAAACGCACATGAAATTTTGTCACTAGTGGTCACCTGTCCATTTAACGACTGTGCCCCACCTTGCATAACTTTGTAGATTGGTTAAGATCTACGCAATCCGCAGAGCTATACCTTCTTGAATATCTGTTACTGAGAACCCAGCTGGAAATATAAGTATCTGTTTACTCTGTTCAAATCAGAACACATATGCTCAACACTGCTATTATTAGGCAGTAATAGGTGTAGTGCTGGTGTTTACAAATATGAACTGCAAAAAATCTACCATATTGCTTCAACGCAGCGTACTAATTGAATAATACAATCAATTTCAATACTAAAAATAATACACTTAATTCCTGTTGCCATATTTTATATTGTCGCAGAATTGATTGAATAATTTTTGAATATTAATGAGAGGCATATATAAGAATTTTATTTTGCCAGTACGAGATTGCGTTATTCCAATCTTGACAACAAATCATGTCTATCATAAATGACCTTTTGGTAATTGACTCAACCTTGAATATAATCAGTGTATGCAAACGAAGCTATTTATAATACTCAAGGAAGTGGCTTTGGAACAAAATAGTTCACATGGCTATGCTAATTATCAAAAATGCACAAGAAACTATCATATTATTTAAGTTATACTTTACTTATATACTTATAGATACTCAAGTTGTTTGCTTTCAAATTGTTTCAATTTGACTTTCACCAAATCTCTCGCATCTATCTATATATCCATAATGTTATGGATAAATAAATAGATATCTTTTTGTAATAATAATAGTAATAGCCTAGTGGTTTCAAAGTGTAGCTTTTTCTATTCAGGATAGGGATCGTAATTTTGGTATGCACTTCTGACTTTGCACTTTGAATTACGATGAATAAAACATTGAGTATACTCGACACCTGCCTAAACATATCTTATTCCGAGAGAATACCAATACTCTGGAAAAATATAACGTTGATAATATGTAAATTGTTTATAAATCCTACAATAATGATTTTTATGATATTCCAGCCTCTTTGCGGTTTGCCCATGTCACCATACTTCAGTGCTGTGAAATTACGATGGCTTACTGACAACGTTGATGCAGTCCGTCAGGCTATGAAGAAAGGAACTTGCTTCTTTGGCACAGTTGATACATGGATAATATGGAATTTAACCGGTACTTATCTTTATAACTCACATTCATTTAATCCCACACAAGATATGCTATAATCTATTTTGAGTTGATAAGAGTGATGGATATGCTAGTCTGTTGCAACTATTATTGTTATATAGTTTCTACACACATATATCTGAGTCTTATGATAACTTTTTATACCTGTTATGCAAAACAATGTTATCTCGGTATAATACATTTTCTGAAAGCAATTAGGTACTTTTTGGGTTTTTACTTGTACAACAAAACTGTTTAATTTTCAATTTAACCTGAGTAAACGGTTTTTTAAATCAATCAACCATTGTAATATTTTGAAAGCATTGTTATCTTTAGATATCTATGCAAGATAAAAATGCAAGCTATGCATATCAATTGAACTACACTGATAATGCATACTAATATAAATGTGCTAATCATATCTACATATTATTGACATTTGACGATGTGTGGTATTTCTATAGTTATATGACGCTAAAGTAATGGGTACCTTAAGGCATTAGTGTCTATATTTTGGTTAGTTTGATACATAGTGTATCATTTATACTTGACACATAAATATTCATATATCATACATATATGTAAAATATTTTATTAACAAGTAAATTTTTACAGGTGGACCGAATGGAGGGAAACACGTTACAGACGTTACAAACGCTTCAAGGACAATGCTGATGAATATAGAGAACTTAAATTGGGACCCATTGCTTCTAAAGTTCTTCGAGGTTCCAAAAAGTGTCTTACCTGAAATCAAATCAAGTTCAGAGGTGAGGTCCGAACTTTAACTACATCGTCTTCTAGGCTGTATAGTGTTTTCAATGCAGATTTATGCTTTACGCTTAATTGAAGTGTTTAAAATCGTATATAGTCATAAATTATACTGAATACAAAGAGTTCAGTAGCTCATAGTTATAAATCTGCCAATCCCAGGACTTGAGTAACTCATATATTTTTATTCTGAAGTTTAGAGTTATAAGGTGTCATGTGCTCTCGCTTATCAGTAACCTAAATTAATCAATATCTTACTTATATAAGACATATCTGAGCTATAACTTAATGATGTGCATACAAGTAATAACAAATAGTCATAAAATACCTGAATGCAGTTATTAGTAATAGAAAACACTTTGCATGTGAATGCTATATTTGATGAGTATTTTAACTAGAATTAGTTTGGTTATGCATTAGATTAAGGCATATTTAGTTCAAAACGTAATATATAACTGAAGCAGTTTGGCTTTTATAACCCTTATATTCTTGTCTGGCGATAGAATTGCTGTGGTAGAGCGAATGATTTTGTGATCATGTTTATGTATATGTGCTATTAAATATAAGCAACGCAAATGTAATGTGTGTATAATATTATTTTGTATGTAAGAATATAGTTCAATTACCAAAATTCTACTAAGGATCATGAATGACTATCATATCCCAAAATAAGCAGTTGACAATCAAATAGAAAATGGTACTATTTTGACTTAGCTTATTAATTATTGTAGAAGACTAGCTGGGCCCCGTGTTAATGTTTTCGTTTCAATTCAAATCAGCATGAACTGTCACGGCAATATATGAAATTCATTGGAATCACATGTTGTT
>DWPV01007684.1:0-10536 GCA_018251915.1 Urbanus proteus proteus
AATTTTGGTAATCTTATCATGCCATTCGCGTGTTTGTAACAAAAACATTTTATTTTCGAACTTACAGCTTACTTCCCAAAAGCCAGGTGTTGTCGAATACATTAACGTCTACAAAGTAAAGCTAAGTGGGGTGTTCGGAAATAGTCGATCGCTAACGTCCAACGATATGGGGCAATGGTATATTTAACTCCAAAGTGGGGTAAAGATGTAACATTTGTTCGTTCTACATGTTACTTGTTTAAACAAACTTTATATCCGTTTAATATATGATGAATTAAAACTTCACGATAAGTTTTGTCGGTTCGTTATTGATTTAGTTGATTCGTCTTTGACATGGTTAAGTTGGATAAATAAAAAATTAGGATTAATTAATACTAGTGGTCCCGTAGCGATGGTCGATTTTTGATCATTATAATTAAAAAAATAAAATGAGGTTTAATTTGCTAAGCTATTTTTTGACGTAGATATCTGCTATAGTTCACCATATTTATGTGTTTTACATTGCCAGTACTGTTGCCAATATTGTAAACAATATATACAATGGAATGTTTTATCTTGTTTAATTTAGTAATAATGTTATATATTGGGCTGCCCAATATAATGATATTGGGCAAAAATAGGAGTGACGATGGTGTCTTTGAAGACTTACAGGTTTTTAACGATAAATTACCATTAGCGTTCATAACATAAATGAAAAATACCTAATCATTTGTCTCACTTACGAAATATTATCAAAATCATAATTACGGTTAGTTTTGTTGTTAGCTGTACTAACAGACGACCTTCGCTTCAGACCTCAGGGATGCGTAGTATCTTTCTCAACTATGTTGATACAAAATTAAACAATAGTTGTGAGTACAGTCGCCCACAAATCTCCGTTTAGTTTTTGTTTGCGAACGGATGCGTACAGGAAATGAAGTAAGGGAAAAGCAAACATAGAGGGTGCCGTGCCTCTGAAAACGGTCGGTTGACCCTCACTGTTGTTTAGTAATAATATCTCGAAGTATCGCGAAATGGAGATGAATTTTAATATTATATTATGGAGTTTTTTGAGCCGCTTCTTCTCCATATCTAAATACATTCCAAAGTGGTGATAGAAAAAAAATAATCTACTTTGAATAAAATATTTTTGATTTTGCTTTTAAATGGTGAACAAGTTAGATATGCCTAAGAAAACAGGCAATATTCACAGTAAATAATGTGTAATGTGTAAATAATTCACAGAAATATTTAAAGGACGCGAGATCCTTTCAAACACACTTTATTGAAAATAAGAGATATGTATGTATATGAGGCATTCCAACTTAGGCTTCGAGAGTCGCAACGAATCAGGCTGACGTCAGATAAGTTCAACTCTATCTGGCATTGCCTACTGATTTTCTGGTTTGCTTGTACAACATATTATATTACAACAATTAGTAGTAAATAAAGAAAATTGCACTCGACTAGTAACACCCCAAAGGTATCTTAAACCAATCTCAAATCGGATTCATGTTTTACTTTCAGTCGGTCACAGGCGCATGGTTATCCCTGAGGATTAAGCCTTAACCGTGTTTTTATCAGTTGTGAAACTTTGTACTGTTCGACTTTGGCGACACACCTATTTCTCTCTTAAAATAATAATTTATGTTGCTTTTGTTATTCTAATTTAAAAAATGACGTTGATACACGTGGCGTTCCAGCCTAGTGTTCATGTGATTCAAGACCTCAGATAGGAGTTCTGTAATTCGTATAGAATATCTTTAGGTAACATGGACGCAGAGAATATTCAGTATCTGGAACGTTGCTCGCTCTTTACAAAATTACGTGTGTATTCATTGCACAAAACATTTCCAAAGATTTCCTTACAGAAGATCAAGACTGCGATGATAATATTGTATTCATTCCTGTCATACGAGATTCGATGCTCAGATACAATGAAGTGACCAAAAATAAACTGCAAAGAGCTGATAGTAAACAGTATATTGCGATCCTTTTGACTCGACGTACAATAATATCAGCATATCACTTGGTCCTTACAGACAATCTATTTACACGGCTTGCGCGCTGTTGTGTTATAAAATATGCCAGTAAAAATTAGTTTTCCTTTTTAATTTAATAATAATTTGCATAGTTTCTTGTTTGCTTCGTTGCCCGGTCATTAGCGGTCTGACATTGAGGTTCTAGTGTTCTTAGAAATTTGCATATATTAATAGTCTAGTATTTAAAAGGCCGTTTTAATGAAACAATATTCTTTTACCCGACTGCGTCAGAAGGATGCGTCGACGGATTTTTACATATGAGGTGTCATTGGATTCGTCTCAGTTGTTATAGGATATATTTAATATGACGTCTCAGATAAATAAAGTAGGTAGATCTATCATTCCTAACAAAAAAATGAAGCCATTTTTAAAATGGGTTATAAAAGTGATTTTGTGAGCGTAGATAAACTAAAGATACTGATAAGAAACTACGCTAGTTTTGTGTAAGTGTGTGCGTATAAACATGAAAGTAGCGTAGTTTTTGGCTTCACTCAAATACAAGGCGGTGAATAATCTACCTATTTTATTTATCTGAGTATGGCGTCTATAAACTTATTTCCTTTATTTCCCTACACAAATTTACTTTTCAGTAATTTCTCAGAGATTTCTCAGATATAGATCTTGGCCTGAACCACGAACAGGCGTGCCATCGCGGAACCAAAGATTGCTTATTGTATTCTGGAGAGGAAGGCAATTAAGTCTTGAGTTCTGTTATTGAGTTTCAACAATCAAAGGAGATAGGAAAACAATGGACACGTCTAATTTGATTAATATTTGATTAATAAAATTATTATTATTTATTCGCATTACTTCTTTATTATTTTTATTTGTTAGAACAAGTTTATCTTTAACTAATTTAATATAATAATTTTATGTGATTTGCGTTTATCCAATACAGATCTCTTCAAGATCAGCTAAGAATATTGATATTAATGTATATCAGAAATGGAAATAGAAAAAGAAAAATATTTTCAAATTGAATTTAGTTCTCATTCTTCGCTGTGTTCGCATATGTTATATCTAAAAAGCACATATAAACACAAAGAGGCCGTAGGTATAAAAGTAGGTACATTGTAGGTATAAAAGTTACTTTTCTAATACTCAGGAGTAGTAGCATTTTTCGGTATGACAGGTAGTATATGTTCTTTTCCAAACCCCTGGCAATATGTGTGCAAAATTTCATAACGATCGGTTTAGTAGTTAAAGCGTGAAGGCGTTACAAACAAACAAATAAACTGACTTTCACATTTATAATAATTAACATAGCATTTGTATAAATACTGTCCACATACATGTTTAAACGTCTAGTATATTATTTATGAAGAATAAAGGAGAATTCGTTGTTTTTTGTCTACTGAAAAACTGCGTTTCATTATAGACAGATTCCGAATATAGCTATTCGTGTACAGTATAGTTTCATGTGTTCAAGTACCACTAATATGATTTGTGGCAAAGTACAATTTGCTTTGGAAACCTTTACATGTTAGTAAACTATAGCGCTATGGAACGGCTAAAGTTCCCGTTTGTAAGCTCTCAGGCTAATGCATTCTAAACTAACTCATCGAACGCATCTCAAAGCTTTGGAGCGAACTATTGATAGTTATATGGGAGTTGATAAACTATGTATTTATTATATTATCAATAATATTGAATCTGATGTGAAGGGACCTTTATACTTTTTACATACTAGACCTTTACACCTATGGAGGTATGTAAAAGAAATGAGTAAATTATTGCGAATTTGAATGTTAAGATTTTAAATCAATAACAATAAAATATTAAATTTATTTATATAGAGGATTTTTATTTTATTTTTATAGCCTAATTGTATTCATAATAATTTAATTAAATAAAGTCATAAAATATTTAAAATCAATATAGGTATGTATAGACATTTAAGCAAATAATGCTACAGTATACCTGTCAATAGGTTACAACAAAAAAATAGTTTTGAAATTACCTAGGTGCTTAATTTTATATGACCCTAAACGATTCACACTAGAAATAGATGTGGCGATAGAACCTTCTCGGCAAACAATGCTGCTGGTTGTACCGTGTACCTATAAAATTAAAACTTTTTTCTACCTCGTATTTTTTCACTGACCTTTTTTTATTAAAACGTAATACAGGAACAGTAGAAACGTATTCTATAAAATCATTTTTTCTATTTAATAAAATCACCATTAAATGTGTAGCATTTATAAAATCACGATTATTTACATTGTATTTTATCTGTAAAAATATTTCAAAAACGAAGTTCTACAATATTCGATATAAATCGCAAAGTTCATGAAATATTTTTAAGCAATATCCGTTTTGCTAAACTTCAGTAAACAGCAACGAAGCGGGGTCTACTCTTAAGCCTAGCGCACATTATGGCAGGCCGCATCGCAACGCATTGTGTAACAAAAATCCACCTATATCACTTTAGTACATTTTGTTTGAACCATCGCTCACTACGTTTTTTTTGACGTCGCGCCTATAGTGAGTGATGGTTAACACAAAATGATATAAGCATATTTTTGTTATGCCATGCTTTGCAATGCGGCCTGGCACAATGTGTGCTAAGCTTTAAACGACAGAAATACAATGTTTATTTAAAATAACATACGAGTACGTCTTGATTTGTTGTTTTCGAATATGGTTACAATGCAATAATAGTTTATTTCTCGTGCTTATTTAGACTTTTTCATCTACTTAATGTTGGCCTTCTACGAATAATTATTTTTATACATGTTATGTATTTACCTTAAGCATCATTGTTAGGAATTGGCCTTAAATAAAATTATTCGCCGCCATGGGAATTCTACTCGCACGTCGGTTGCCACTGAGTGGTTTTGAACATTGGAACTCATTCTGGGTGTTAAAATTAGTCCTGCAGTTATATGGTTTAAGTTAAAATTAGTTTAGATTTAACTTAAATCAGTAGCATTTGATTTTTATTTTCAGATAAGAATAGAGTCTTATGGAGTTTGAGAACAAAAGCGTTGCTACCCCTGAGGACTAATTTGGAACGCCTCGTATAAATATGACACCCGTCAAGCCAGAAAACAGCAGTGCTTAACACTGCCATTATAAGTTAGAAATAAGTGTGGCGGTGATTCCGCCGGAGTTGAACCACAAACCCATTTACCACCTTTCTCCTGGGCAAAAGGGTAGTAAAATACCCCATTACCAATTATCACACGTTAAGCGACAAACTGCCACCATAACAGCATGAAAATTAGTTAAACCAACTTACACCGGAAGTCACAGTACACTAAAACACTCAGATTTCAGTGTGACGCTAACTTTATGCAGTTTAGTTAGCATTAGTTCAATATTTCAACAACATATGCGTAGCAATTACGTAGTGAACATTTGTGAACAACTCCAAGTTAATTCTGAAATTAACTCGAGAACGACACGGATGACAGTTACTCGTAATTTCTCATCAGTTAAGCACGAAATTTGACCCACTTCAAGACGCATCTTAGGTTAAGTAAGAAGGTTTTGTCGTAATTGTATGATGTTATAATTTTACTGTATATATTTTAGTACATATATCTATTAATAAGTACATCTTTTAAGCATTTATTTATACTGAAGGTTTATTATTCTTTCTCACGTTTGTGATATGGATCCTATGTCACGCTTATTTAGAGTTACATAATTCTATTTATCATCACAACATAAACAAGTAATTAAAATTGAAGTGTCTGTTTGTGATTGCAAAAAAATAACTTTTTTCTCAATGCGCATGAAAGTATATAGGATACCCATCACAAAAATGCAATAATAAGAAATTGTCTGTATATCTGTCTGTTTGGATGAGGTAATTTTCTAAAGGCTGGACCGATTTTGACGGGATTTTCTTGATTTTTTTTGAGACTTTTACTAACTTTAATTGTACTACTTTAGGGCTACTTTAATTATTGAAAAAAGCATTAGCACGCGCTCTGCGTGCATGCGGGATTAGCTTAAATATTACTATAGCCCTTTTTACGTTTTAAACGCGGGTGAAACCAGTCGGACCAGCTAGTAATTAGTCATGGTAGGTATATAAAGTCTACCATACTAATCCGACCTTCGCCAGCCTGAGATTATTACTGTACTATTATTAGTATTAATTTGCACGTACATTTCCAATCCGTATCAATTACCTGTTCACTTAGTGTTAATCTGAGTACTATGGGGCATGGAAGCTGTACTGTGTAGATAATTAAATTAATTAACTGAGTTGTGTTCGATCTAATAGTTGAAACCAACAGCGCATTCTGATCATAATAAGCAGATAGGAGTAGGAGTAAATCATACATTTCTGACAATAGATACAATATTCAATTTCAAATGATATGAATCTGTCATACGTAATTACTTGCTTTATCAGTTTTGATCAATCAGTGCATAGAAAATTGTATTATATTTGCATATTATATGTTTATTTTGTATCTTAAGATACTTTAAAGGTGGTAGAATACTTTTTAGTTCGACTCCGGCAGCATCACCGCCACACCTATCTCTGCCTTATAACAGCAGTTTTCGAGTTTGAAGGTTGTGGTAATGGAGACATTCGAGAGGTTCCAACTTGGTCCTCAAAGATAGTAACGCATTTGAGGCCCACATAAGGCAGGGCTGTGATCTTGTCTGGAGTCGATAACAGTATTACAGATTTCCATGGGCGACAGTGGCCACTTAACATAAGGCGAACTTCATGTTCACCTACTACTTCAAAATTATAAAAAAAATGAATATGAATGTAACACGACACCTATAACAAAAACGTAATTTAAAAAAAAATGTCTCTCAGTCTGTCTGAGGTAATTTTGTAATAAATATGTATTCCTTTTAAAGGCGGGAGAAATCGCGGGAATCAGCTAGTTAGGTAATATCTAAGTGTAGATTACACGGAGGTTTCAGGTACAGTTTGAATAAGGATTAACGTTAAGTTTAATTACATAGTCATTAGTGGGAAACTAGTTGCAGATATATTCTCAGATGTATTTGTTTCAACACAATAAGGCGGGAACGTTTTAGCTTTATAATATAACATGGAAATGAGAAATTAGTTGCAGGTCACCTAACAATAAGTGGTCAAATACTTCGATCACTTCAATCGACCAGTAGGTAATATGTAGATAAATGTATTGATACCTGAAGACAGGTTATCATTGGGAGGGTTCATGTTAGTTGCTTCTTGTTCTTTCAAATTTCTTTTATCATCAGACACCAAAAGTGTCAGAAAAATTCTTTAATGTAAAACGTATGAAAAATGTTTTAAAAGTGACAAAACCTTGGGGTTCGACACCAGCCACCACCGCAACATCTATTTTTACCTTTCAACGACATTGTTAAGCACTGTTTTGTTCTGTAAGGGTGTTGTAAGGAAGGCGAATTTAGTCCTCAGGGGTGGCAACGCATTTTAGGTCGACTTTAGGCAAGACTCTGTTCTTATCTGGAGTTTTGAATAAATGTCCATGGACGGCAGGACCACTCACCATCAGGTGGACTGCTTGCTCGTTTGCTACTCCCATGTTATATAAATAGTTTGTTTGCCACGATACGTTCTATGTTCACGTAAATGCTGTTTAAGGCAGAATACAGCAGTGCTTAACGCTGTCCATATAATACAAGCGCAGAACACCGATGTCTCAGCAATCGAACAATACTTTTAATAAAATGGAAATAACGCAAACGACTTAATACAAAAATGTATGGCCGTTATTCCTATTAAGCTGTTCCGAACGGAGTCAATGGACCGAACTGCCGACTTACTACTGTGAGTTGCGTGTTCGTATCCCACTAAGCGTACGATAAAAATAACGTTCAGCTGTAGTAAATAAGCGAACGTTTAGTTCTAGTAATAACAAACGTGCTTACATTCTTAAAAAGTTATTGTTTGAAAGTTTAAACGGCACGCAGGGTCTTGCCGACCCAACATGTATAGGCTAGGGTTAGATTCTCAGGCATGTATTTAGGCGATTTTTATTAATTATTGGTGTATTTTTATTTATTTGCCAATGAGATTCACAATTCAAAGTTTTTTTTTTAATATAATAAATGTTTTACAAAGATCACTCAAATCATTGGGAAATAATATGAATTTAAACTTTGGAATTATGGAATTATTTAACTTATATAAACGGGATATATTTTTTTTAATTTGGTTCTAATAAGACTAACAAATACTGATTATAAAATAGACGACAGGGAAGTTGTAGTGTAAATTTATTTTCGATCACATTTTGAAGACACAATAACCTTCATGTTAAAAGAGAAGTGTATATGTGTTACCATGACAATAATATGTGTGCCGTGTATATGTGTGCTGTGCATATATGTACGTGTGTATATCGTGCAATAGCATGAATTATAATTCTGTGTGATGTTCAGACGCTTAATTCAATACGGTGAATACGGCGAAGCGAAGCCAGGACACGATCCGTCTCGATAATTCCAACGACACAGAAGTATCACACCGCCTCTGTAAATACATTTTCATTACGTTCTTGTATGACTTTCTTCCGCCGCTTCTTCTCCATGACGAATAAATCTAAACGGTGGGCGATGTTAAGTTTCTAAAAGAGAGAGAGAAAAATAATCGATTGGATTTGAATGTAAGATTGTTGCCTCTATTTTTGAACTTCAAAAGAAAAGTTATAGTAGGTACCTAGATAGAGTACCTAGATTGGGTACCTAGGTAGGTGCATAGTAGGTATAAATATGATTATGGTAAAATATAAAAGTATAATTTGTAGTTCAAGCTTTTATTTATTTGGCCTTGATATTTATTCGCGAGTTAATTCTTAAACTGAATCTTTGCACACACAATTGGATTAGACTGACAAAGCGTGGTTTGTTGAGTGAGATCAATATGACGGACCATTATTTTTATGCTGGTTTTCTTTTTTTAAATATATTCTATTATTTCTTAATTCAAAACCAAAATACCTCATATATCTGACTTCAGACAGAACTATAGATATAGGCACATAATTATGTTATTTGAAGTGATCACATATTGGGATCAGTGGCCAGTTAACAAGAATAGGAATGCATGACTGTATGACATGACTCGGGTATGACTGTGGTCTTATTTGGGATTGATAACAGATGTTCATGGGCGGCAGTGGCCACTTACCATCACGTGAAATACATAGTCGTTTGCTACTTCCATTATAAAAAAATAAGCAGTATGTTTTTCTTTTTTATACAAAGTATAAGTGAAATTTACGATATGGAAAGTGTTATAAGCAATACAAGGAATAAAGAAATATGTTAAACTCACTTTACACAAAAACTTTCTGAAGAAAGTTAACGTATCTGAAAATATATCTACAACTAGATTGCTTAACTTCTCAAGAAACTTTTCTGGAGTAAATTTTTCTGTGGGAAAATGCCCGACTCTATCATAAATGTATAAGGTGGTAAAATGAGTATGCTTGGTCCAGGTAGGTGGCGCCACCGTACTTGCTTTTATGTGGTAATGGAGAATTATCTTGTCATTCGAGGTGATCCAACTTAGTCCTCAGGGGCAGCAACGCATCTGCGGTCGACGGTTATCTGGGGTTGATTACAGTTGTATATGGGCGGCAATGGCTTACCACCAAATAAAAAAAGCTTAACTTACATATTTCGAGCGTTCGTTCGTTAGCATTTTCGCGTATTCGTTTTTACGTTCGTGATTGGTGAAATAATTCATGTAGATTCACAATTTATATTAGCATTGTAATCTTTAGGTATAATGCAAATGTTATTAATTCAGATCAAGAGTTAGTAGATATAATGATAGGTTGTAGGAATAACTTACTTTTATATCCTTCAGGAGTAGTACCTTTTTTCAAAATGAAAGGTGCTCATTGTCTTTATCCGGACCCCTGGCAATGTGTGTGCAATTGTATACCGATCGGTTTAGTAGTTAAAGCGTGAAGACGTTATAAACAATAAAACAAATAAACGGACATTCGCATTTATAATAATCAGCATAGTAAATTACTTCTAGTACCTACTGATTAATAGTGTATTTCTTACATTTCAACACGTTTCACTGCTGTCTGCGCACTTTAGGATGCTAAAGAAACTCCACCCGTTTCCACCAATATGCCATATTGGATAACAATTGCGCAGTAAAAGTTAACCAAGCTCGATGTAACTTTTGGCAACTGTCCATTCGAAATAAACGTCAGATGTTATTAAACGGAAGCCGTAACTTTCAATAAAGAATGTAATTTCCCGCTCTCACATTATTAAGAACGAGTATGAAGGAAGGAATGTCGCTATTTTGCGCGGTTTGGAAGATAGATCACGAAAATATTATTTACTAGTTAATCATCACGGTTTCACCCGCGTTTAAAAAGTATAAAAGAATACATATTTAATCATAAACGCCATCCAGCTCTCCTGTGACGGCGCGCATGCGCGTGGAGCGCGCGCTAATGGATTAAAAAAAATAATGTAGCCTATGTTACGCCTTATACTTTCAACTATCTTCCAGGGAAAGCCCCGTCGAAATTGGTGCCGCCGTTTAGAAGATTAC
>DWPV01007685.1:0-10535 GCA_018251915.1 Urbanus proteus proteus
ATGCCTTCTTCAACAATGGTGTGTGTTTTTCCACACACATAATAACCGTTTTGTTGTAATGCAAAACGGCTTTATTAACGCGATTGAAACTGCAGGGATCAGCTGGTACTCAATAAAAATAGTTTTACTACAGTTACATATACACTTGGTTTTACCACAAGATACTTGACGCCTACATGCCCCAGTTAGTGTAGATACGGTTTAGAAAAACAACGACACTGTATAAATCCGTTTATAGATCAAAGAGCAAAACACGGAGCGATAAATAAAGCTAAGCCGGGATAATACACCGTAGTATGGTAGGGAGAAGACACAGTAAGCGCAAACGCGATTTAGACACGGTCGTGTTTCAAAGGTAATGTTGTAGTAAAGTAAAAGGAGCACAGGTCGCCTCCCGATCAGGTGGACTGATGAGGTCATCAGTCCACCTGGACTGTAACCTCATCAGTCCACCTGGTTCCCGCTGTCTTCTTCACCTGAAGAAGACCGCTGGATTCAGAAGGCACAGGACCGGTTGGAGTGGCGCCAGTTAGGGGAGGCCTATGTCCAGTGGACCTCAAAAGGCTGGATGGATGGTTGTAGTAAAGAAAACGAAATGGCAAAGCCAAACTACAAGAACTACAATTTATGCCCATGTGACTAGAAACGAGAAAGCCCATAGGTATTACTGAGATCAGGAATTTATGAATTTAGTGCTTGTAGAGTTATAGAGCTTGTAGAGTGTATAGAAATAGCATATTTGACTTCTACTTGAGATCTGATAACTTTTTGATAGTGCGGGCCATCACATTATCTAGGCAACATTGGCTTTTATTTTTACATTTATGTTTTTAATAAGATAAACTTTCACAATTCTTATGTTTCTTATTGTTATTCTTATATTTCTTGCTAATGTTTTAAAGGGGAATGGTTGTGAGGATAGAGGTAAGAGGTTAGATGGACGTAATAAAAGAATTAAAGGTGGTAGAACTCTACGTAGTTCGACTCCGGCGGCACCACCGCCACACCTATTTCTGCCTTATAACGGCAGTGTTAGGCACTGCTGTGTTCTGGCTTGAAGGGTGTGGTCAGGGAGACAGACTTATCCGAGGCGTTCCATCTCAGTCCTCAGGGGTAGCAACGCATCTGTGGTCAACCCCAGGTATGACCTTGTTCGTAACTGGGGTTGATTACAAATGTCCATGGGCAGCAGTGGCCACTTACCATCAGGTGGACTGCAAGCTGGTTTGCTACTCACATGTTATAAAAAAAAATAAAAAAAAATTAGAAACACTTTCGCGCAAAAACTACCAATCAGATTTGTATGAAATTTTACAAACACGTACTTTATATCATGGATAAATATATAGAATACTCTTTATCACAGAAAACGTCATAAAATCTGACAAAACCGCGTGGAAAGTCTAGTTAAGATTCAAAGATTTTAAACAAACAATTTTACCGGTCTGACGTGCAATGGGTCCCGGGTTCGATTCCCGGCCAGACAGACATCTATATGATGAATTTAGTTTTCTGTTCTGGGTCTGGGTGTTTGTGTATTCGTGTATGTGTCCGTGGCACACACGCCACTGGAGAAAATGCTACTGTGGGGATAGCCCCACAATAGCATTTTCTCATAGTGTGTAGAAAGGACACACACTCATAGGAGTGTAGAAAGCGTTTTTTTTATTTAATCGCTCGTTCATACACTACGCACAGACCCGAAAAGCATTGCACACGGTGAACCAGAGTTATCTGTATAAAGGCCGCCTTTTATTGAGATGCATTGCCGTTGTTGATCTATGAAGATTAAAGAGTATACAAGCCGACCACTCTATCGCAAGTGGGACATGCAGCAATGTATGCGACAAATGTACTGAATAGACGCACGCGTGCCGGTTCCGGGTTCGATTCCCGGCGAGACCGATATATAAGTGATGAATTAGTGTTTCTGTTTTGGGTTTGGGTGTTTGTGTATTCGTATTTGTGTGTCCATGGCACCTACAAATATCTGTCTGACCGGAAATCAAACCCGGGGCCCACTGCATGTCAGAGTAGTATGGTATCCGCTCCACCACGCGAGACATCAAACCTTTGGGTTGGCTTACAACGGTTTGCAGCCATACATATCGTCCCTAGCTAGGCAGTTCGAACTAGCTGATTCGTAATACCCTTATGTGATAAATACATGTCTTCTATACAAATAAATAAAATTGAAGTGTCTGTTTGTGATTTCAAAATAATAAGTTTTTACTCAATGCGTATGAAAGTATACACGATACCTATAACGAAAGTGCAATTTTTTTTTGTCATCAGTCTGCATGTTTGTCTGTCTGTCTGTTTGACTGAGATAATCTTCTAACCGGTTGGACCGATTTTCACGGGACATTCACAGGCTACTTTCATTTTTGAAAAGTATTAGCGCGCGCTCCACGCGCTTGCGGACGCCGTCGCGGGAGCACGGGATATCACTTTGAAATATATACGCCTTTTTTACATCTTTAACGCTGATGAAACCGCGGGTATCAGTTAGTTGTATAATATTTCCAAAATCTGCATTAATTAAACAGTATCTACCATCCAATAAACCGTAATTTAAGACTTAATTAGGAAATCGCCGATACCGCATCTTCACAGAGCATTAAATCTGATATTTTATTACAACTACAAGCGTGTTATCAGATACCCAGAGTGCTTACGCGACTAACGTGGCCGCCGTAAAACCACATCCTTATTATCAGAAAGAAGCTTGATAAGCAGTTGGGCCACGAAATAAGCGATTTATTGTACGCTCGTCTTATACTATAGTTGGAAATAGTAAAGATAGTACACAAAAGCTCTGTTCACTTTGTTAAAAGATCACTGCCGCTCATGAAAACCTTTTTTTTAATCCTTAAGTAGTACACGAGCATGTAGTAGTGATAATATGTGGTCATTGCCACCCATGGACACCCGTAAACATCTCTAGATAAAAATATAATCCTAATTGACGACCTCCGTGACGGAACGGTCGCCACACCGGTCTGGTGCTAGTGGGTCCCGGGTTCGAACCCCGACCAGACAGATATCTGAAAGATGAATTTAGATTTCCGTTCTGGGTTTGGGTGTTTGTGTATTCGTTTTTGTGTATCCATTGCATCCACGACGCAGGAAAAAAATCCTACTATGAGGCTATGAGTGTAGAAAGCGTCTTTTTTATTAAGGTCACAGATGCATTGCTAGATTGAAGACTAAGTTGGATCGCAACGTACAAGTTTGTTTTTCTTATCCTGCAAACACAGCAGTGGTCATTGTAATTAATTTCATACAGAACTATATTGGCCACAGGTACAGTGTGATTCTTAACAAAGATGCAACGCGTTGGAAAAGTATAACTTTACTTTGCTTTACCACGATTTTTAGTTCATCAGAAAACAAAAAGTTAATGTTTATGAAGAAATCTGGTAGGAAAAGTAGAAAGGTAGGTACTCTGAAAGTAAAAGAAAAGAAGAAATAATCCACATCCGTTGGAAAACGCTTATTTCATGGCCCCACGTAAACACGCCCAACGACTTTCTAAGGGCGTCCATAAACGAGTGACCAGGCTACACTCGTAAAATTGATCCTACAATCGGCCCTAACTGACCCTAAATCATACAAGTTATCTCTGACTTTGGCCATAAATATCTTTACTACTAAGGTCATATTATATCCGTCGGTGTATACTTGCATTTTATGATGTTTTTGTATATATTTTCGGTTAAAAAAGGGTAAAAGTAATATATCTTAGTACGTTTAGCTATACCGCATATGAGTCCTTAAACATCCCTCAAACCAGAACCCAGCAGTGCCTAACGCTGTCTCTATCAGATAGAAATAGGTGTGACGGTGGTGCAATCACACCAATTTACAGCATTTTTGATTTGATTTGAAGGGTGTGGTAAGGGACACCTACTTATTCCAGGCGATCCAACTTAGTCCTCAAGGGTAGCAACGCATCTATGGCCGCCCTCAAGAAGGACTGTTATCTTATCTGGGGTTGATTTACCTGGTGGGCTGCATGCTCGTTTGCTACTTCCATCACATAAAACATCCACTTGACATCTCATTTATAACAAAGACCTCAATAAAGTGCTTAATACAAAAGACTTAAAAAGCGCATAGCGTGATGAAAATCAACGATGCGCATAGAATTTTCACCGCACAATGTATGATATTAGGGTTGCCACACATCCGAATAAAATCGGACATTAGGTTAGGTTAACCAGGCTTGAAACGAAACCAAATTCGATAGCGTCGGGCTTGTCCGACTTTTGTCAGGCTTTTTTAACACCTCACAGTTCAACTTAAATAATCAAATAGGCAGATTTTTATAAAAAAAAATGTCAGTTGTCCTTTAATTTGCTTTTTTTATGTCGGTAAAATCCTTATATTTGTAGATAATTTAGGGTGTCCGGCCTTTACTCAATTGTTCGGCCAAACTGACAGGTCTGTCCGGCTGTTAGGTATGACGTAGCAACCCTGTACGAGAACAATAAAGTAATAACGGAATGACACCTTACTAATATTATAAAGCTGAAAGTTTGTGAGGATGGACGGACGGATGATGGATGTTTGTTACTCTATAACTTAAGAACGGCAGAATGGATCTGGATGAAATTTGGTGCAGACATAGACATTAGTCTGTATTAACATATAGGCTACTTTTTATCCCGGGAAATATACGGTTCCCGTGGGATACATTTATTTTGTTTTATCGCCGTGTCGATCTCGCGACATGTTTACTGATTTACTTTTCAAATGCTGGTGAAACCGCGGGGATCATCTAGTAATCAAATCAATAAATCAATCAATCATCAAATCATCTATCAATCAATAAATGGAGATTTTCATTAAAAATGTCTGTAAAATTCTTTCATTTGTGGATAATTTAGGGTGTCCGGCCTTTACTCAAATGTCCGGCGATACTGACAGGTCTGTCCGGCTGTTAGGTATGATGTGGTAGCCCTACACGAGAACAATAAAGTAATAAACGAACGACATATTCAAATTCCTTTCACTAGAGTCACGTATTTCATTCCGTATTCAAATCGTTCGCGGATATGAGCCAAAGACGAAAATCAAATTCGACGGAAAAGCATGAAATATTACACCATCGTTTTGGTATTTCGTCGCGACCTCACGAATTTCGTCGGAGAAATATAAAAGGTTTATTGGTTATGAATATTAATCGCGGAATGATTATGAGCGATAGAAATCATCTATACAAATAAATAAAATTGAAGTGTCTGTTTATGATTTCAAAATAACATTATTTTACTCAATGAATATGAAAGTATACACGATACCTATAACGAAAATGCAATTAAACAATTTTTTGTCTATCTGTCTGTCTGTCTGTCTGTCAGTCTGTCTGTCTGTCAGTCTGTCTGTCTGTTTGGCCGAGCTAATCTTCGAAGGTCTAAGGCGTAAACATACGCTACTTTAATTTTTGAATAATCTATTAACGCGCGCTCCACGCGCATGCGCGCGTCGTCGCGGGAGAGCGGGATGACATTTATGTTTAAATATGTCCTCTTTTTTACTTTTTTGACGCGGGTGAAATCGCGGGGATGAGCTAGTTTTATAATAAAACACGTTTCACACAAAAGATTATCAGACAGATTCAAACATCAAATTCTTTAAAGTATACAATATAGTAGTATCGGTTTTGTACTTCTGTTGTACCAATATTCAATAGTGTAGCCCATACCAACCTTTATTTCCGTGTACTACAAATCTTGATATTGAATGCCTTATTTTTTACCATTCCTTTACTATGACAAGATCGAGCAGAAATATAGATGTGAACTTTATGTGTTTTGTATGTTGAAGATTTGAATCGTATTACTATAGCAAATCGTGTTACGCTGCTCATATCAACCAATAGAGAAAAAAATACA
Organism: Urbanus proteus proteus; assembly: GCA_018251915.1. Lineage (NCBI taxonomy): Eukaryota > Metazoa > Arthropoda > Insecta > Lepidoptera > Hesperiidae > Urbanus > Urbanus proteus. The sequence continues at coordinate 5,901 of DWPV01007685.1, forward strand.
TTCACCAGATAAACAAGAAATAAAGTGTGTGTAATATAAAGTAAATAAATTAGTTTTAATTATACACAAGTACGCAGGTAATGTCGTCACAAAACCACGTTTTTTCAAGTTTCCTATTAACTATTGTGCTAAATAATTTGTTTTCTACACAGAGCGCTAGCTAAACGGACTGAATATACTTCAACTAAGCGTTAAGTACGCAGTACTAGTTAAGGCTAATGCCATTCCACCTTAAAATTAAATTTAAATCTAAACAAATGAATAAAATTTAAGTGTCTGTTTCTGATTTCAAAATATCATTATTTACTCAAAGCATATGAAAGTATACACGATACCTATAACAAAAATGCAATTAATAAAAAATTACCAGGAACAATTTTAAAAAAGTTTTATGTGAAACAACTAAGGGCGCGTCGTAGGGACTAAGTTGTATGTAACGACACTAACGACGACTAAAAGCATGAAGCTACCTTAAACCATGTTACTTAAAGGTTACCTTATCTTGTCTTAAAAACACAAAAACTACTGCTTAAAATTAATTGACTTTGACTTTGATATTGCTATTAAAATAAAATCGTACCTTCAACCTCTTTTATTTCAGTTTTCAGACACGATACTTAATAAAAATATTTGGCGTATGTCACTATAACCATTGAGATGAATCTATCACCTCATCTATACAAATAAATAAAATTGAAGTGTCTGTTTGTGATTTCAAAATATATTTTTTTTACTCAATGCATATGAAAGTATACACGATACCTATAACGAAAATGCAATTAAAAAAATTTTTGTCTGTCTGTCTGTTTGGCTGAGCTAATCTTCTAAACGGCTGGACGGATTTTGACGGGACTTTCACTGGAGGATAGCTGAAGGTCTAAGGCGTAACATAGGCTACTTAAATTTTTTAAAAATTCCATTAGCGCGCGCTCCACGCGCATGCGCGCGCCGTCGCGGGAGAGCGGGATGACATTTATGTTTAAATAAGTATTTTTTTTTACTTTTTAAACGCGGGTGAAACCACGGGGTTCAGCTAGTGTTAAAATAATTACAATGGGTTGTAATGTAATGTAATGTTGTAATGTGTTACAATTACAAGGTAAATTAATTAATTTAATATAAAAATAAATAGTTTTTATAACTTAATAAAAAGTTATTTGATTTCGGTATACAAAGTTACAGCCCCTTAACAGATGAACAATAGTTTTATAACGTAAGCAGGTGCGAACTGTACTCAACTGTATGCGTCTTTACCAAAGACTAAAATTCCTTCACGCTTGTTAATTTTCATAGAAATTACACTAAGTACTACAATGCAGACATTTTCCGAGAAACAAAGCAAAGATGTTAATATCTTTATTTACATTACAACTTTTGTCTTATTGTTTGAAGCAGGTTTTAGATAATTTCACTTGGCGACTTAATACGAATATTCTGGAACTAAAACGTAAAATTAAAAAAATGTATATACTTACTTACTTACTCCGTTGGCGCTGTGACCCAAAGCGAGTCTTGGCCTCCGACACGAGAGCTCGCCACAAAATATATAAATGGAGTATATTTTTCTTTTGTGATGTTATAATTTTTCGACAATGTATTTAAATTTAAAACCATATTTCTAGTACCCAGACCAGTCTATCTAAAGGTAAGTGGCCATTACGTCCGATAGGCACCTGCAATGAAACCCGAAAAGAAAAGAGACATACCTGACCACAGACGCATTGCCAACCCTGACTTATCCTCAGCCTTAGAATGCCTCAGATAAGTATGATTCCCTTATCACCATTCAAAGCAGAACATAGAAGCGCTTAACACTAATTGATTAGGCAGAAAAAGGTGTGGTGATAACCAGATGGAGCTACTGGAGTTGAACGACGAAGTCCCACCTTTCAAATTATTGATAAAATATTCATAAACCAAACAAACGTCACACAAGGACATTACAAACTAGCGTAAACACTAACTAGAAAAACATGTGTATCAACCAAAATAATTACTCATTCCATAGAATGAAATTTCAATAACACTTACTGACCAAATGAATATTCAGCTCACAGAAGGCAGACGGTCTTTGACTGCCGAAATAAATTAACATCTCATTTCCCATTTGTTTAAAACATTTGTGTAACTTGCGTCAATGTTACGGTTCCGGTTATTAAAAGGAGTATATAAGAAGATGGTAATGGAAAGACGGATTAGTCAAGAAATATGGTGAAATTAAGGTTGAAATTGTTCGTTGTTTTGATGCTGGTGGTAGCTGTCGCCTGTGCCGGCGAGAATGCCACCACTGAGGCCCCTACTCCGGCTCCTGCCCCTGCCCCTGCCCAACCAGCTGCTGCTAAACCGACTCCACCTAAATGCCATGTGAGTTTTTCTATCCAACGTCCATTATCGTCCCACTGCTGGACACGGGTCTTCCCACAGTGAGAGAGATTTAGGCCTTAATCCACCGCGCTGGCCAAATGCGAATTGATAGACTTCACACACCTTAAAGAACTTTTTAGGAACTTTCATGTGTGCAGGTTTCCTCACGATGTTTTCCTTTACTGTTAAAGCAAGTGATAATTAATCTTTAATATGCACATAAATCAGAGATGCGTGGCTGGGGTTTGAACCTCGGACCTCCCGATTGAGAAGCCAAGTTTCAACCATTAGGCTATCACTGCTTATTTAGTTTTTCTATACAAATAAATAAAATTTAAGTGTCTGTTTGTGATGTCAAAATAACAACTTTTTACTTAATATAAGTTAAAATATACACGATACTTATAACAAAAATGCAATTTAAAAAATGTTTGTGTGTCAGTCGGTTTAGCTGAGGTAGTATTCTAAACACCTGGACCAATTTTGACGGGACTTTCACTGGAAGATAGCTGAAGGTCTAAGGCTTAATATACATAGACTACCTTAATTTCTAAAAAATAAATTAGCGCGCGCTCTACGAGCATGTGCACGCCGGCGCGGGAAAGCGCGATGACATTTATGTTAAAAAATGTTTTCTTTTTTACTTCTTAAACGCAGGTGAACCGCGGGGATCAGCTAGTCGATATTTCTACCACAATGTAGTACATGGTTGGAATTTTTTTTATAATTTGAAAGCAGCAAACGAACAGTCCAGCTGATAGTAAGTGGCCACTGCCACCCATTGACATCTGACAACCTCCAATAAGATTAGAGTCTGACCTGAAATTTCCCACAATGCTATCCCTGAGGATTAAGTTGAAATCCTTGAAGTATATCTCCCTTATCACTTCAGACCCGAACACAGCAACACTGAACGCTATTGTTATAAGACAGAAATTGGTGTGATGGTGGTGCCGGAATCGAACCACAAAAGGTTCTATCACCTTTGAAATAAATAGTACTTGGATGGCCGATCTTTGCTCGGTGTTTTTCTTTAGTACGTCATGTTTTTTGGAAATAAAACCTAGCTAGATCGATTTATCGCCCCCGAAGCCTTCTAAATACATAATTTCAAGAAAATCGTTGGAGCTGTTTCCGAGATCGTTGATACATATAAAATATATAAAAGAATTTCTCGTTTAAAGGTATTAGATTAGATAGATTTTGTATAATAATAAATTGAATATTGTCTTTCTTTTCAGGGCATAATATCTGCAGTGTCAGCATTCCCATTAGCTTTGGCACATGCCGCAGAATCATTATTTAGTTGGTTTTAAACATATGATCGGACAACCTTAATAAAGACTCATACTACTATTATGTTGTTTTTTTTTTTATCCGTCGGCATCAGAAGGACGATTTTCTTTCTTTCTAGACGATACACATATACTTCATATTTTGTAAATGTTATATATACATTGATGTTAGTATGTCTAATAAATAAATAAATAAATAAATAAATAAATAAATAAATACACCCATAGACCGGCGTGGCGGTGCGGTTACCATACCGGTTTGACGCGCAGAGGGTCCCGGGTTCGATTCTCGGTCGGACAGATATCTGAATGATGAATTTAGATTTCTTTTCTGGGTCTGGGTGTTTGTGATTTCGTTCTTGTGTGTCCATGGCACCCACGTCTCAGGAGAAATCCTACTGTGGGGCTATGAGTGTATAAAGGCATCAGAAGAAGAGTATCTATGTATCTTTGGCACGCCCTACAGCCCAAACTGCTTGACGCTTGAAGGAATAACAAAATGGAGTCGAAGATGTAGGATCCTACTAAGTAATCTAAGGCTGGAGCAATAGTAAAAAGTGGTTCTTTTTTGTTATAGGAGCTCCAACGTGTAAGAAAGAGAAAAAAACTTAATACCGTCTTTAAAACGATTGTAACCGATTTCTTATGTCATCATGTAGTGATGGACGCGACTGACAATCGTTCGAAAGATTAATACTGAATCGAACAATCAAAGATGGAATATCAATAAAATATATTTAGACAACATTTTGTATTTTTAGTCTGATAAAATTAAGTACATATTTATTAGCATAGATATACATATTACCAAGATGGGCCATGCGCATTCAAAAACTGTTTGCATTTGCTTTGCTTGATTGCTTGAATATCCGTAAAAATCAAATTGACCCCTAGAATGGCTAACGGTGAGTTATGCAAGGGCTCAACCTAATTTGGCATAATATATCGAAGAATAGATGGCGTAGTGATAGTGATA
>DWPV01007686.1:0-10535 GCA_018251915.1 Urbanus proteus proteus
AAAATTAAGATACTTTCATTTTATTTACTTTTGCGTGAAAATTAAGTAATAGTATTACTTTACTTAATTGCATAGTTAATGAGATGCTCTTATAATAATTTGTAATTAAAACATTATTGACGTATTGGTATTTTTTGACCGTGAACTTTCGGAAAATGCAATGCAACTGCCAACACTGACCTATTCTCGATTCTCGACAGAACCAAGATCTGTCAAAAATGTTGATGGACATTGGACATGTTATTTTACTGTCATGCAGTGTGAAACATAAATAAAGCGTATTAGTTTTCTAGAAATCATGACTTAATACTCAGGCCTAAGCTGTTAAAATGAAATAATATATTTAGAGAAAATAACTGCCACTTACATATTTGTTTTTAATTAATGACATTATGGATGGTTTAATTCACGCGGCATTGGAAGCAGAGGCAAGTAAAAAATTGTTTTTTGGTGTAATTTGGATCATTCATCTAAAATATCACCCTAGAAAGTGTATGTAACTGTATAAACATCAATATTTCAGGTAATATTAAACCGGGCTAAACATGTAAATACAAATCTAACACAATTCGACAGTGGTGTCCCAGACCATAAAATGACTTGGACTCATGAAAAAATGCATCTCGCCGAGACTGTGGACGATACAAGGATGAAGTTTCATCGAAGTTCTGCCAGTTCGACTGGTTCCAAAGCGACAGGAAAGTTTGATTTGTTTAAAAAGCTCCATGAGTTGTACAATGAGCTTAGTAGAGATGATTCGTCACAAACAAACTATGTGAGTATTATTGTCGTCTGTTATTTTATATCATGGTCTTCACATGATATTTTGGTACCATTTTCAACTAGTAAAGTTAGTCAAGTTGTTCAAATGAGTTGTTGAACCTACTCTACTTTAACTCACTTCTTTAATGTTCAAACACACTATGTAGCATATAAAGACATATGGTACTCTCTACTAAATATGTGGTATAATCTATTTTCATATAGTATACACTGTAGTTCATAATTAAAAGTATTATAGAAAGACATGTGAGATTTGGTTGTGGTAAACTTTAGCAGATGGATAAATCCTTCTATTTATATCTATCTTGCTCCACTATTGTTGAATATAGTTCATTTAATATTTATTTGTATACTATCATAGTTTTATATCACAAATGTTGTAGGCAGAACATATTAGTAACACAGGATATATACATTTTTACTATGTATATAAATTCTGTGGAATTTGATTAACTAATAGTGTTTAATGTTATAAAATGTGATACATTATATATATTTTATAGACATTTCTAACTAATTTGTATTATTTTCTTTAATATTGCAGCAAGGACTTAAGACAACGTCATATTTATTAGAAAAATTATTAGCAACATATAATCTTAACACATTGATAGTAAACTTATATGCTGGGAATAAAGGATACTCATTATCTCTGAAAGTCAATGGCACCATGCAATACATTCATCCTCCTGATGCAAATCATGTAAGTCTAAAAACAAATAAATATGCTTGGCTAACAATATTTACCAATTATACAATTAGGTGAAGGCTTTTATAAGCGCAAATTACTTATCTCTAAAAAGTATTTCTAAATTGTTCCTAGAGATTTTTTACTCATATAGACCATAATATAACTGACTTACGTATGAGGTGGCTATATTAATTCTCAGGTTTTGGAACCCATGTGAGATCGGCCATAGGTTGATATTTGTTCTATATGAAGTTATAAATATTATAATATACATATCTCTACTTAGATTCCGGTAGCTTGCATATTCATTTATCACATGAAATTTATGAGACACTTATAATTTACCTGTTTTAGGCATCTTCAAGCCAAGACGAGACCTTAATAGAGACACCTCGGTGGCCATATGAGGAGGAGGAATTGTTGAGTTACATTGACAATGAAGAGTTACCAGTGGTGCTTCTAGATTTGTTGGAAACAGAACATTCCTGCCTATTCTATTCGGGTTGCATAATAGCCCAAATAAGGGACTACAGGCAGGCATACCCAAGTTTTATGTGTGACACTCATCATGTACTGTTGAGGCCTACTAATCAGGTAAGAGTTATATTTCTATTATCTATTAGTATGGAAAGAAGTGTATGGAATGAGTAAGTTATGTTGGGGTAATATGGGCACGGGTGAAACTCATATGAATGAGATTTCAGGGTAATTGGGGACATATTTTTTTTACATTGCTTTGACCATGCACATGCATACAATGCATGGTGCATGATGTTGCTATCAAAAAATGATTCAATTTTAAACATACAATTTACCCCAAAGGCAACTTTACCCCAACTTACCGTAACGGAATGATGGATTAATTTTTATTCATAGCAGACAGGAAATCTGGTGAATGACCTTGCATAACTTTTTCATATTAGTGTTACTTTCCAAATATTTTACTACAAACATACTGAGGCTATGCTTCTATTAACTAAATATATCAAGACATTATTTTACAAAACTTTAAAACAAACTTTGGTAATGTTGAAAAAAAGTGAAATTAATTATGATGAGTGCCAATTAAGTACACACTACACAAAACAGTACAAGTACACAAAAAGTAAAATATATTAGAAAAGTATTATATATTACATTTGTGTATATTATTGTATACACCAATGTAATTATAGTGTTTGTGCGTAGACTGTAATATAACAGCTATACTTACACTTAACTCTATTCAATATCTTTATTATACCTAAACAAAGGTATATAAAAGAAATCAAATAATACTTCGGGGAATGAAACATGTGAATGTAGTTTAAAATAAGAGAAAATAGCATTTTGGATATATACAGCATGCTTCTTTCTGCTACTGAAATATAATAATTAATAAACTTATAACAAAAATACATCATGTTCTTCGAGGTAAATAACGCTATGGTTTATTCACATTTATTTTACATATTTATAGTAGTAAAGGTGCCAAAAAGTATTTTACAACAGTGAGATGTGTCTTAGAACATATCTATGGTATTGATTTTACCTATTTTATTATACAAGTGTTACAAAAAAAAAAATAAGAGCAATAATAGTAATGTCAGTGTTGTGTTAAATTGCACATGCACGGGTAAACTTTTTTGATTTTTATTTAATTCATTTTCTCTTTGATTGTTCTAATGTTTTACCTTAACCAATGTACGTAATGTCAGATTCATTTGGTTTAAAAATCAATAAATGAAGGAAATAAAGATACATAATATTTTATTGGTGCTCGGCTTGGTGGGTACAATACACAATAATTATGTTGTCAGCATCAAGTATAGAAGCATAACCATAGTTTTTATTCATTTGTCTTTAAAAATATACACATTAATTTTTGGTTTGCCTAAAGGTAAGCTTGGTACTTATTTTAATAGGTAAGAAAAGTTTAAATAAATATATATTTTGATGCAGAGTATTATAACTGATACAATGTGCATCGGTGGCCGGTGTGGTTGGGTGGGGGAGGAGCGTGGAGCCCTAGAAGCGGTGGAGGCCGCGTTGGTGCATGCGGCCGCTCCGCCGCTGTGCTTGGAGCCCCGGCCGGCCGTCGGTCTCCTGGCTGCGAGGCTACACGCGGCCCCACGGCTGTTCAACACACCACGGATACGAAGACAAGCAAGGAAGTTTTCACAGGTGTGTAAAATATATATCTTCATTTAATTACTTGGAGGTTAATAAATAATTAATAATGTGTACCTAGTAATAGTAACAATTACTAACTAGTTAGAGTAGATTAAAACGGCAAATTTATATTAATTAATGTTTGCTCAAAATACGCTCATGATCGTTGTTGAAAATTATTTTTATTGAGACAGATTAGAGCTCATCAATAGATACCTAACAAAAAAGTCAATTGATTAACAATAGAGAAAAAAGGTACTAAACTGTTTCGTTTCACCTATTTGGATCTATATAATTATGCTGTGTGCATTGTTTTGTAGTAGTTATTAATTATGAGAACCTAGTTAATATGTAGGTATTTGATGTTTCTAATTAATACTACCATAGTATGTCAGAATAGCACATTAAAGTTGTTGCGGGAAACAAATATTAATTAACTACAAAAACTGTATATTTTATGTATAATTACAATTATTAATTATACTTAATAATTAAGTTACACATATTTATTTAATATTTCAGGTTGCAGTAAATAGGAAAAGAAAATTGGATCAGTTTACGCATTATCACGGTTTGGAGCTGTTAGAATTAATACATCGTCAAAGAGCGAAAAACAGTCGGCAATCTGTACCTCACACTCGTCTTACGTCAAAATATCCCAAGAAACCACCAGAGGTAAGATTAAACGATTATGATATGATACAATAAATTTGTAATTAATAAGGAATTTCAATATTAATTGACCTTTTTGTGTTTTGTAGTAATTCCCTATCTATGATAAAGTGCTTATCAAAGAAAATACCAAGAGGTTGTTAGTCATAAATATTTTAGCTTTGAATGGAATTGATGAACATTGTTGCAATGGTATGATAGTGTTCTTATCCAAAAACGCGCGGAAACAATTTAAATTCAATTTTAATTACACATTATCAAGAGATTCTATTTTTTAAGTGAATTAAAAAAAAATCAACAAGAAATCCTAAATAAAAAGATATTATTGAATCTTTTTATTAGAATTCTCATAATTAACGGAAGTGGTCTTAAAGGATTGAAAACGGTTCATTCCCCGTGTTACTACAATTCCTACCATGTACCAGTATTTGCACAGTGAATTCAATTCCCCGGTGCTCACTCAGGATTGACCCCGATATGGCACGGTGGTCAGAGGACTCCAGTTGTGGTCCGTTGGAGAACTTGGAGTTGGAGAGTCTTGAAAGCGATAAGGATGACCACTGGGAGGGTTTAAGTACAGCAAAAATGCTACATAACCCGGCGCCGCTCCCAAGGCGTCGGGTACCTTTTGTAGGTTCCACCTCGAAATCAAAAAAAAAACTCTTAAGAACGTGTTGTTCCCTTTTTCGTGCCAAAAGAGGTTGATTGTTCAAAAACAGTAGAGCATAATTTTCAATATTTTTACCCATAAAGCTAAATACTAAGTTTCATCGAGCTTGCATCAAAATTGGCGGACTTTCGAACAAACTTTCATCTTTTATTATATTCCTTCAGGGGTTGATTTTCCCAAAAAAATTGTTGTAAATATTTTATAATTTCTAACCAGCAAGTAGAATACTTAGAGAGAGATAGAGCTTGCTTCGACAGACAGAAATCGACAGACATCCCAACAAAACTTCATTCCCTATTTTACCTTTTAGGGGTTGATTTATCAAAAACAGTGAGATGCATATTTAATTATTTCTACACAAAAAGCTAAACACTAAGTTTAAGTATTAAGAGTGGCTGATCTTCTAACAAATTTACATCCACTATTTTATCTGTTTATGGGTTTAAACACTTCTATTTTAACCCATATTTAAGTAAGATAAGAATAAGAAAAAATTATATGAATCATTTTTGCTTTTGATTCCAGGTATTCAAGCCCATAGAGCCTCCGAAGATGGAACCATTGCCATTGGCCCTACCCGGAGAGCCCACCGGCCCCCTTCGGCTGGCACGTTCGTACGAACGTCCCAGACCTACCTCAGATTGCCAGCCACAACTAGTCGAGGAGTACATTCTAGAAACAGAGAAATCAATCCCCCACGCTGGTGTTGGCTTCTTCCACATAAAACTCTCGATACTACAAAGGCCGTCCGACCAAGAGTTCCTAGGGGAGTTGTATGTCGATAGGGACCACGTCGAAGGAGAGAGAAACGGTGCTGCGTGTCGATTTTCCTTAGGTATGATTAGTTGTACTAGTTTATGGAATGCTTATAGTATTTTATTGTGTAAACTAACATTAATTTTCCTCTTTGTACTGTTGTGTTTGTCTTTTAAGCTTAGATCTTTTGATTTATTATATTTTTTATATAAAATAAAAAGTATGCTATTTTTCGGAAAGACTTATATAGGTAGAGTATCATTTCTATGAGCGATAAACACGCTTTATAAAATAATTATTTTATTGTTACAGGATCAAGACTACAAGCGAATAAATACATACAACAGTTTACGGAAATTTTCACGGAAGAAGGCAGAAAATCCGTGAGGATAAAGCATATAGTGCCTGGACAGTTGCCAAGAGTATCATATACAGGCGGGATGAGGAATGAAATGGTAAGAATTGTTTACTTAATATAATTGGTAAATGGACCGCAACGTATGCTAATCTTATGAGTTGTTCTTAACTTAATAGAATATTTGATTTATTTGTTACCACTAATTTTCCCTTTCACCATTTTATCTCACACTGCTACCCACGTGTCTCTTCCAACAACTGGAGGAAGCATGAAACGTAACGCACCAAATTGCTTCAATGCGTGGTGGTGAAGGGGTATGGTTTAGTGGCCAGCCAATGTCATACGTTTTAAAACCACTTGTAAGCCCATTGAAGAGGTTCAATGATTGCTTTGTAGTAGTAATAACGATTGGATCAGACAGTTTAATGTGCCCTGCAAAGATCGCCATTATTGGTCACACATTAATCTACCCACCGTGCCTGATGTTACAAAACTTTGTAAATCGGTTGAAATCAACGGAAGCCTTGGGACTATGTATGCTTCAAAGTTATGCATAATAAAATGGGTGTAAATTAAATAAACAAATAAAATTGTTTCGTTTTCAGCAACAAAACCAACAATTGCTTTTGCAGCGATCGGCGGCTGCAGCAAGCAGTTCCACAGTACAAACACATGCTACCACAGTACCTGTAGTGTAAGTGTAATCATATCAACTCTAAAGTTGCACATACAAACCAATCGAGCCATTAATGCAACATGTTTTTAACACAGTGAGATATACTTTTTACCTATTTTAACAACTACATAATGTTTATACTCATAAACATCATGTAGTTGTTATAGAAACTATCAAAATTGAAAAAAGATGGTAACAATTTGCACAGTAATATTAAATAATAAAAATAATTCTTACGATTGTAATTGATAAAACGAAGTATATCTAACTTTGCTAAACATTTACTCTCACGATTTGCTCATCAATAAACCTTTTTCAGGACTCCTTCAATAGCAGCCACTTCAAATGTTCACACAACAGCGCGACAGCTTCCAATACTGGTTAGTAAATTATTAAAAATATCATTTTAGTTTAAGCATTATTTAAATTGGGATATTTATTCATATTAAATTTCGCTTTAAAGGTAGATTGTTAAGTAATTTAGTTGTTGATATCTCTTAAATATCATTTCAGTTTAAGCATTATTTAAATTGGGATTTTTATTGACATTCAAATAAATAGACTCATTATAGTTAACAGTTATTCAGATACTCGTAAAAATGTATTCACTATGAAAAACAAAAGTCATTTTAACATGTTTGAATTATGTAATACCAAGCAATAAATCTAATCTAAGTCTGTATCATGCTATGGAATAATAAATTGTTCTACATACACATAAAATATCTTTTATTTTACAGCAGGCTCAACTGCAGCAAGTAGGAAACATCGGAAGTATAGGAAATGTGGGCAGTGTGACGGCTGTGGGCACAGTTCTAGGCAACGTTGGCACTGTTGGCAGTATCAGCAATGTTGGCTCTGTGAACAATGTTGGCAGCATTGGCTCCGTGGGGAACATTGGCAGTGTTGGTAGCATTGGCTCGATAGGCAATATCGGCACTGTGGGCAATGTGGGCACTATAGGCAATGTGGGCACTATAGGCAACGTGGGCACGATAGGCAATGTGACCACTGTGGGCAACGTGGGCGCAGTGGCGGCCGCGGCGGTGGCAGTGGATACAGCGCTGAAACAGCAACCTTCGCCTACAACGCCACGGTTGTCACCTCAGGTAATTTTCTATACAATTGTGATATTAATTTCTTTATGAATATAAATTTTCGTTTTCTTATGAGATTGTTGTACATGGGTATGCAAATATGTTGATGTTATGTGATCACTGTGATCACACAGTGATCGAGTAACAGTTAGGTTTATTGAAATCGATCATGGAATCTAAATCTATTCTATCTAAAGCGATCATCTAAAACTAGCACATATAAGACGACATACATCCATACAAACTTTAAGCTAGAAATACTCATGAATAAATGGCAATGTTATTACTAAAGATATAATTCTATTACAAATCTCGGAACAAAGTCTTGTCTTGTCTCGGAACAAAGTCGGAACAATAATCTTGAAAGGAATATAATTAATATTGACGTAGTTTTTTTGTATTACTAAATTTAAAGATGATATTGTAATATATTTAGTTAAGATTTTATTAACTATTTTTATAACAACCAGGTCCACGACATCCATTCGACGCAGGCGTCGACGAATCAACTCCTAGCTCAACAGCTGACCAACCCACCGCAGCCCCTCAACCCACAGAAGATGCCTTCCGCTATCATACACATACAACACCCCCTCATGTCCAGTGCTGGCACATCACAGGTATGTACTAATATAGATATTTACTAATAGAATGATGTAGATGTTAATTTTCATCGCTATAATTGTACGTGCAGCATTATAAGTGCTATAATATTGCCATGACTCCGTGGCAAAAGGTAATAATTATATGCTTAAATGTTATAAGAAATGTAATATTATTGGGGATTACAAAAACTCAAGTTGGGTTCATCATTTATTATATTAGTAGTTTTCTTAACATATGACTGAAGTAACAACCAAGCATATATTATGTAGTCCACCTAATCTTGAGTGATAAATAGTTGATCAGATGTATATTGCAGACTCTGTGTAGTGATCAGAAGGGTGGTCGCTCCATATTGGTTTTGCAATTTTTCAAATGTTATTATATTGTAAGGATATTAAGATACTCAATGCTTCTATTTTTTACTTTGCAGGTACAGAGTATACAGTATACAAATACAACGACAACACAGCAAAAAGCGACTATAACTAAACCAAGGACAACGAATCCAGCAATAAATGCACTAGTGACTAGTCTAATGAATTCAGCTCAACAGTTTCAGCAAGGTAAGTTCTGAGGTGTTTTCTAATTTTCAAATTAAAATCCTTTTTTTGTAGTTAATGTAACATAGACATTTAATTTATCTTAGCTGTTAAAAGCACATGATACATACACAAAATATAAAAAAGCTGGTGTAAGAAAAAAATGAGTATATGGAGCAGTGGTGCTGTCATTCTAATCACTAACAATTTCACAGTTTAAAAATAAGAAATGCGTACATATGGTTTCTCTAACAAAAAAAAAGATATACATGTTTGACCAATTTGATAAATATCATTTCAACTTTCTATTCCAGCGGCAGCCAGTCAAAACGCTGCAAAAGCGGCGGTCAGTTCAGCGAACAACAACGCGACGATCCTGAACCTGTTGAACAGCGCGCCGGGCCTCGGCGGCATGGGGGGCTCGCTGGGCGGCGGGCTGGCCGGCGGCTCGCTGGGCGGCGTGGGCGGCACGCTGCCCGACGAGCACAAGCTGCTCGCGCGCACCGTGTCGCTGCAGCCGGCGCGCCTGCTGCCCGCGTCCACCGCGCCGCACACCAACCCCACCTACACGCACCAGGTACCGCGCTGCACACTGCCCGGCACGCTCGCTGTGCACGAGCACCGTGTCTCATAGGTGCCCATCGCCGTCGAAATAACCCCAAGGTAGCCATCGATAGCGCTGCGATAAGGACTCCGAGATCTCTCTAGGAATGCAGCTGGAGTCCTCTGAGCGTGTTACTCCGTCAGGATCCATCCGTGTGAGCGCTAGGCCCGTAACGCTTTGAGATGTTGACGACTGTATGCAACCACACGCATGCATCGCCGTCAATCACAGGTTCGCTGGCCGGACGATTCGAGCTCCCGCTCTTGCCGCTTGCAACTCCAGGAGTTCTTTTTTTTAGTTACTTCTCACGACAGGCAAGGAACACCGTAGACTTATTCTGGCTCCGAAACTACAGAAACAAATGCACTATACCTACAGTAAAAATAATATGGACATTTCTAATCATACTTAGATAGGATATAGGCCTACCTCAGTTCGGCCACAGATGCTACTTTTGAGAACTAAGTTGGGAGAGCTCGAATGTCTCTGTTACCACACTCATCACACCAGCAGCGCTGTTCACTGCAGTTACAAGTGACGCTGTGGTTCTATCACCTTAAAAACTATTTATAATTTCAGGTAATGACAGCGTACACCCGCGACAACGAATCGACGAACGTGTCGAGTAGCGAGAGTGCGCTGCTGGAGCGGCTGATGGGCCCCGAGCCGGCCGCCACGCCGCCCGCACAGCCACAGCCGCAACCTGTTTGTCACTTGCAGGTAGGTACATTTAACAGTGGAAATAAACCCAACGTATAGTTTACAGAGTTTGATCTTTATGAGCAACACAATCAGATGACGCAATAATACAGGGTGTGATTTTTATACCAAATGAAATGAATTTTTTTAAAAACGAATTATACAGTTTTAGTTTTCATCAAAATCGGCCTCGTAAGTCCTTTCAGCATTTTTCGCTAATCCTTATAGTTTCG
>DWPV01007687.1:0-10534 GCA_018251915.1 Urbanus proteus proteus
AATTAATTTAAATTATTTTTTACTTTTTTGTGACTAGGAAGTCGGTTTTATTTTTTTGTTAAAAGTTAATTTATTTTATGTCCCACTGCTGGGCACGGATCTACTCCCACAACTGAGAGAGGCTTGGAACATACTCCACCACGCTGCTCCAATGCGTGGTAGAGGGGAGAGGGAAACGCGCAAATTTTTTTTACCACTAGCGATCACCCATCCATCTACCGATCGCGTCCGACGTTACTTAACTTTATAGATCGGTTAACATCTAAGCTATCCGCAAGGCTATGCGCGCTTCTTATATTTTTATTACACCTTCAGCAATAGGAGAATTTCTACAGGAAATAACATCGCTTATAGTTTCTCGTCGCGTTTGTAACAGCGCATTAAAATGTCGCTTCAGAAGTTCCCATATGTGGTGAGCTGACAAGTTTCAAGTTCCAAGTTGTTAAACTTACGAATGGCATTTCGGTATGTCATGGTGTTAGATGGTTTCTGGAAACACGTTTATATCTATACAAATAAATAAAATTGAAGTGTCTGTTTGTAATTTCAAAATGCTCAATGCATATGTAAGTGTACACTATACCTATAACGAAAATGCAATTAAAACAT
The DNA here is from genome assembly GCA_018251915.1 of Urbanus proteus proteus. Lineage (NCBI taxonomy): Eukaryota > Metazoa > Arthropoda > Insecta > Lepidoptera > Hesperiidae > Urbanus > Urbanus proteus. Next base: position 610 of record DWPV01007687.1, read on the forward strand.
TTTTGTCTGTCTGTCTGTTTGTGCTCTTTTTTTTAAAGCATTAGTGTGCGCTCCGCGCATGCGGACGCTTTTTTACTTTTTTAATGCAGGTGAAACCGCGGGAATCAACTAGTATATTATTCATATACTACATATATTACAATATTATAATCGGTTTATATTTGTGTTACTTTAAATAATAGTATCATAACATTCATATGAGTACACACATCTTCAATTGAAGGCGAATAAAATTTAGGTAAACAAAGAAATATTTTTTATAGAACTTATCTAAGTTCAGTGTTATCTTTGGCAGCACTTTTATTTGAGCTTCACGTTGTAATGGGCAATTAAATAAGAAACAGTGTTCACGCCAAGAATGTTAATGTTTCCCCAAATAAAACCACATTTCTTTTCCTTATTTTCTTTAGTTTTTTTTAGTATACCATAGACATTTTAAACTCAATGTTTTAATCGGGAGTCCGAAGTACGAATCCCAGGTCTTTGATTTTTCAAGCCTATAAGAAAATAATAACCACTTGCTTTAATAGCTAACGCAGACGTCGTAATAAAGAAAACATACGCCTAAGAGTTCTTTAAAAATCAAAATCGTCTAACTGTAACCCCATTAGGGGTGGCCTATAACAGAAGACCTCAAAAGGCTAAGGGATCTCATGAACAAAAAAGGCATCAATCAAGTTTAAAATACGGTAAGATAGGAATAAAAAAAGCGTCAATGGTTAAAATACGGTAAGGTAGAAACAAAAAAGGCATCAATGTTGAAAATACGGTAAGGTAGAAATAAAAAAGGCGTCAATGTTAATACGGTAAGATAGAAACAAGAAAGGCGTCAATGTTCTAAATACAGTAAGATTGATGCAAAAAGGCATCAATGTTCAAAATACGATAAGATAGAAACTAAAAGGCATCAATGTTCAAAATACGGTAAGATATAAACAAAAAAGGCATCAATGTTTAAAATCCGGTAAGATAGAAATAAAAAAGGCGTCAATGTAAATACGGTAAAATGGAAACAAGAAAGGCGTCAATGATTAAAATATGGTATGACAGACACAAAAAAGGCATCAATTTCGTTTAAAATACGATAAGATAGAAACAAAAAAAGCGCAAAATTCAAAGTGCGATAAGTAGTCATTAACAGAATTTTCCCAATTAATTAGTTTATTTAATTTATATTTAAATTAACCACATCGTTTTCAACATCAAATAAATTAAACTGATTGGTAAAATATATTAATTCATCAATATTCGAGCTTATGCTGGAAAACCCTGATTGGTTTTCATAATATTGTCACAACTTATTAATTGCTTTATAGGCGCTAATTGGTATTTCGGTTTTTATATTTTATACCCATATATTATATTACTTTATTTTAGATTTGGTTTTATGGGTCATTTTTATAAAAAAATAAACGAATATGCAATCCACCTGATGGTAATTAACCGGGATTTTAACTTCCCCTGTGCCTCATCGCTGGGTATTTTCAGCAACTGGTCTTTTTAGTAGCTTAATTAAAATTTCGTTAAAGAAATGCAGATATTTTTCTTTTTTTTTGCTTTTTAGTCTTTTGTTTAAGAGGTGGTGGCTATGAAGATATTACTAGTTTTTGTTTAAAGGCCGCAAATAAAAGGCATTTTGATAAACCCAAATTGCTTACAAAGAAAGAAGTAATAAATTTTCAACGGCTTTGTATATTTTTCATATGCTGACTATTGAAAAACGATTTTCCTTTGTCCGCACATATTACTTTTGCCAGATTGTTACATATATCAACAACTTAAATGAAAACTATCCGCATGATTAATAAGGGTATTTTAACTAATAAGGGTATTTTTTACTTGTGTATTTTTTTTAACTTGAGGTTAAATAAAATACGCTTTAGACCCTCAGCTATCTTTCTATAAAAGTCCTGTCGAAATCGACTCAACCGTTCAGAAGATTACCTCAGCGAAACAGACAATTTTTTTAAAATCGCGTTTTTGTTATAGTATGTATAATTTCATATGCATTGAATAAAAAGTTGTTATTTTAAAATCACAAAACTTCAATTTCATTTATTTGTATAGACGTACCCATACCTACCCGTAACCTCATCTAACCTAACTGTTGTCCACCACTTGTTCACAGTCAGTGGGGAGATCTGTCGCTCACACATCTTAGAAAACATATTTTTAAGACATCTACATTGCTCGCAACCTTTCTCTTCAGACAGTAAACAAATGGTAATTAAATTTAAACGAACATCAATTTATAATAATAAAATACTGGGGCATAAATAAAATATCGTGTACGAGAAATCAAAGTATATTTTCCTTCATCATTGACTTTCTACTAACTTATACAGACAAAACATTGTGAGCAGTTATTGAAAACAAACATCCTCTATCTTGACATTTCTAATAATATCTTTCCGAAATGGACCTTAACGTGGGTTCCTTTATTCTCAGACAAGATATTAGATATGTTCCCAAAACAACATTGAATCTTCTCACTTCTAAGAGCTTTTGTGCATTACCTGATTTTATCAATAATGAAAAACTGTTTGAATATTTTGAACCATATCTCACATTATAAATAGGCGTAAACTTAGCAGTACTAAATGTAAAAATCTATATGTATTTGGCAAACGTGGAGTACAGTAGCGGATGAACAAAGGGCTGAGTAGACTGGAGCCTAGGGTGGCAGATTCATGTCCCTGATAGTTCCAAGATCAGAATAGTGCTGCGGTATCCCCTGCCTGTCTTAAGAGGCAACTAAGAGGAGGATCCGGGATTGCGGGCGGCTAAAGTGGGAGATCTAACCGTCTATCTAGCGGCCCCAGGATGGACGGTGGTATGTGTGGTCACAGATATGTGTGGTGAGTCCAATGGGGCAACGCGTTCAAAGGACTCCGGATGGCGTTCCTTGCTGAGACCGCGGAGTCCTCTTCACAGCGTTGAGCCAGGGGGGGAGGTTAACTGCGGTAAAAGTCACACATAACCCGGCGTCGCTCCCGAGGCATGGGGTAAGCACCTATTGAAAATATCCCCCTCGTCAACGAAAAAAAGGCCGGCAGATTCAAGGGGCGGAACATTTATCTTGACGGACCTTTTTGCCAAATCTTCGAGCCAAACTGCCAAAATTCCATTACTTCAGGGGCAGCAGCAAATTGTCATTTTATGATTCCGAGACTGACTGACGATTATGATTGACTTGCAGTCAGAGGTGGATAAATTTAAATAACCTACTTGCGGTATATGTCTAAATCCGCCACTGTAGGAAGACGATAGTTTGAGCCAGCAGTCGAACATGTCAATAAATATTGGGCTTAATAGCATACATCCTCAAGAAAATCAACCTTAAAAACTTCCCAAGACTTAGCACTCAAATTCGTCCGAAGTGGACCCGTGTCATTTCTATTCGATTGATCTTCTATGGGTAATAAAATGATATATTACCGACGCAATTGTAAAGGGCAGCCTATTATTAGATATCTCCATTCAACCCCAAATAGGATTAGGCTGCTACCTGAGGTCGACCACAGTTGCGTTACTTTTCCGGAGAACTAAGTTAGAACTTCTCGAGAGGGTAGGCGCTATACAACGGATGTAATAAGACCGAAACAGGAGTTAAACTACAGAAAGTTATATAAAAAATTCGACAATGCTGGCCTTTTGTGGATTGGTGGACGTTACTTAAAATTAAAAACAAAAATATTTTATTCAAAGTAGATTCTCTACAAGGATTCTTTTTGAACGTCAACAATATTATTTTTTCTATCTTCAGAAGATGTTTGGTTATGGAGAAGAAGCTTTTAATTTACATTTATGCTAATTTACATAAGGAGTCTTATATGCCAGCGACAGATTGGTAATACACTAGCGACAGACAACACGCGGCGAGCGTCGCTGGTTGCCGGCGGCCCGCAAACACACAGCGGCATTCGTCAGTTGCCTCGGACGAATTTGCGATCGTGTTTTGTCAACGGTCGCTGACGTCAGCCGGCGACACTCGGCGTCAGTCGCCAGTGGCGGCCAACGACAGTTGCCGACCGTCGGCGACAATTGTCAGTAGCCTCCAGCGACTGTCGCCGGCTGTCGCTGCCTGATGTTAGCACGCGGTAGTCGCTGGGCTACGCACAGATCTCGCACATAATGTAAATGATATTGACTACATATAATAAGTAATATATCCGAGTATATTTGACTAAAACCACGTATGCCTTTATTTCGTTATTAACCGCGTAGTCATCAGACTTGACGGAAGTCGCGGCGTGAAATTGCGGAATTACTACGCGTGGGTCGATGCGGGTGATTTAAATTACAAATGAGAATCACGCGGATTGTAATCAGAGTTCGTGATTTCAGGTTAACTTTTACGTTTCTAGAAAGGTAATTAAAGTTTCAAAATAGGTTTTAAGAAGATAGTAGATATTGGTTTATTTCGGTCTCTTATGCTTATGCTACGGTTAAAGAGATGAATCTATCTCTCTAACTTCTAATTTTTCAAAGTAATATATTATTATTGACGACCCGGATGGCGCAATGGTCAACACGCCGGACCGCTAATCCGGTCCTGGGTTCGATTCCCAGCGAGGCGGAAATTTGAATGATGAGTTTAAATTTCCGTTCTTGGTCTGGGTGTGTGTCCTTGTCTTGTGTGTTGTCCATGGCACCCACGACACAGGAGAAAATCATACTGTGGGGCTATGAGTGTGACGCGTTATGCGTTTTGTATTTTTTATACCTAAGTATTATAATCGCTTATTCCATATATCCCAAAATAATATGCGTATTTCAATTTTGTTAATATTATTTTAATTAATAAATTATTATAATTCGAAGAGGCACTGCTCACGATACGCCGTTTTAATTTTTTGATTGCCGATTTTCCGACCCAGTTGCATGGATCGTGGTCACGGCGAAACTGCGAGGGCGGGGAGAACAACGGGATAAATATAAGCAATAAATAAATTAAATCCGCGTTTCATGAGTACCCCGCATATAGTTATATTTTACTTTTATATAAAAGATTAAAATATTATAAATGTTATAAAGATAAGAATATTATAGAAGAAGCATACCATCTTGGTAGACTATCAGATAAGAAGTAAGATGGTAAGTGGCCATTGTCTCACGGAGTTTTTGTAATGGGACGATCAAAGATACCCGTCCCAGAAATCCCAGAATAGATTATAATCCTTATTACGTCAAATCTGTGTTATAATCCTAATTATTATAAATGCGAATGCCCGTTTACATGTTTGTTTGTTTGTAACGCCTTCACGCTTTTATTACTCGACCGATCGTTATGAAATTTTGCACACATATTGCCAGGGGTCCAGAATAGGACATAGAGTACCTTTCATCCCGATAAAGTATACTACTCTTGAGGGATAGAAAAAATAACTTTATACCTACAACCTACCTATTTTTACACCTACGGACACTTGATAAGAATTAACGCGAGCGAAGCCGCGGGCAAAAACTAGTATAACATAGTCTAGTCATTTATTTTAATCTAGTTAGTTTAGTTAGTTAGTTTAATCTAGGAAGCAACGGATCTGTATGCTAAGGACTAAGTAGGAAGTCTTTAGTATTTATTCCTTACCATACTGTCATAAACCTGTCGCAAGCTATAAATTAAAACTAACAGAACTACAATTCTATTACCTCATACAAATAGGAGTAGGTACAGTAATATCGTAAAAATGAAACACGACCGTAATTCTGATTTATCTCGCTAAAAGTAAGCGAAGTATAAATCCGATACTATGTCAACACTTTTATTTTTCTCGTATATAAAAAATGTTATTGTTATGTGATACACGATGTACACCCAATAAAAATGGCGGGCGCTATCTTATTTCACAAAACAAAGGTAGCAATTTGTCATTATTTACGACCCCCGAAAGATATATTTTGCTTTCCACCAACTAAGTTATTTCTTAAATAAAAGATGTCATTTTATTAGTGGTAAGCGAGTAAAGGTTGTGGGTTCGAATCCATGGCACACATTTTTTTAAATATTTGGTTTAACAATTAATGATTACATACTTACTTTAAAATACTAACAGCTGTTAAGATAACTGAGATTATAATATATACGGTACTCAAATACAAGGATTTAATTTCTTAATTGCCGATATTTCGATCCAGTTGCATGGACCGTGGTTAAGGCGATACGCCATGTGGGCTCAAAAACCAAAATGTATGTAATATTTAAGGACTGAAAGAAATAATTTAAGAAATGACGTCCCGCGTAAGTTAACACACCGGTCTGATCCGTAATGGATCCGGGATTCGAACCTTGGCCTCGATCTGGAATATGAATTTAGATTCTCACCCTTCAAGCCAGAACACAGCAGTGCTTAACACTGCAGTTATTAGGCAGAAATAGGTGTAGCGATGGTGCCGCCGGAGTCGAACTATATGGGGTTCTACCATCTTCAAAAACTAAAAAACTTGAACTTGAATATCAGTAAAAAACTTTAGCCACTAAACTGCACATATACTTCAGTCTACACAGTACAAGATTAATTTATTTCAAAGATATTTCTATTTCCAATAATAATGGTAATAGTCCACGTCCCAGAAACTTGAACCCGCATTATTGTTGCGGTCCAGAACAATAACAAAAACGAACGGTTATCTGATATGCCCGATATGCCCACTACCCGTCCTTTGACAAATGTTGTCAATTTGTCCAGATGACTGCCAGACAATCTTGCAGAAAATAAGCTTAATATATTTTTATAAAACAAGGCCCAACACGCGGCGCCGCCGGCTTATTTAAAATTATATACTAGGATAAAAATATTAAGATATTTTTAAGTGTTAATCCAGGTAACTATTTGTGTGCTAATTTTCATACAAATTCAATCAGTAGTTTGATCTGACGGGGTCCCGGGTTCATTTCTCGGCCAGACAGATCTCAATGATGTATCTACATTTTTTGTGTTCTGGGTTTGTGTCCTTGTGAAGCGTTTGAGGTTCGACTCCAGCGGCACCACCAATATCTGTTTTTGCTCAATAGCAGCGTAACACTGTTGTGTTCTTGTTTCAACGGTGTGGTAAGGAGGACGTGTAACATCCAAGGCATTCTTTAGTCCTCTGAAGTAGCAACCAGCTGATGTCAAGAAGAACTTTAATCTTATGTAGAGTTGATAACAGGCGGCAACAGCCAGTTAGATTAGGTAAACTCTATGGGTAAACTACACACCGATAGCTTCCAAGTAAACTATTGTATGTCTAAAAAATCAATTTTACTGGATAGTAGTTTAAAGATATAAGACAATTAGAACAAAAACATTATTAAAGGTAAAAAATATTTTAAAAAGTTTATTATTGAAGGTATGGTGCATGAAAACATCTTTAAACTACTCCCTTGTAAAATTGACTTTTTAGACATACGATAGTTTACTTGGGAGCCATCGGTACATACATCGATGTTGGTACTTCATTATTGTAAAACCTTCATATACTACGATAAGAATATCGCATTATAATAATCGTTTGAATAAATTTACTTAAGTTTAGACAGTTGGTATTCGCAGTCATAAAGGCGAAGATAAAAGCGCTAAGTATCATAAGTTTATTGCAACTTTAATAAGATATTCAGAGCTATGCACTGAGAAAGAGCTGCCAACATAACAATGAATGAAATAGTGATATAATAATCTATACAAATAAATAAAATTAAAGTGTCTGTTTGTGATTTCAAAATAACTTTTTTTACTCAATGCATATGAAAGTATACACGATACCTATAACGAAAATGCAATGTTTTTTTGTCCGTCTGTCTGTCTATTTGTCTGAGCTAATATTCTAAAGGGCTGGACCGATTTCGACGGGACTTTCCCTGGAAGATAGGTGAAGGTCTAAGGCGTAGGCTACTTTAATTTTTGAAATAAGCATTAACGGACGCTCCACGCGTGTGACGGCCCCCTCGTAGGAGAGCGAGATTTTAGTTATGTTTAAATATGTGTTCCTTATTACTCTTTAAACGCGGGTGAAACCGCGGGGATCAGCTAGTGCTAAAATAAAAATCTTACAGAAGATGTTATCTTCAAAACAATAAACCCGACTGCTTAATACCTTTTTAATTCAGTATTCAGGCGCCATATTTAAAAAATTCATAGCCTATGTTACTATGAAAATTGGCGAATCCAATTCCTCCTCATCTGTTAAGATCGGTCAAGTCGTTTAGGCTATGGGGCGTGCCAAAGAAATGGACTTACATACTTACATACATTACATTTTGTTCTACAAAATCGATGGGGCGATGTAATTACCAAATAAGGCTACCATCTTAACATTAGTCTCCCAAGAGTAACAACGCATCCGTAATTGACTTCGGAAAAACTTCTATCGTTGTGAAGTTGCTTGCAGCTGTTCTTTGGCGATAGTGAACATCCTTTCTTTCCTTATATACAAATTCGAACGTGAGTTTGTTGGTAACTTTACGCGTTAACTACTGAACCGTTAACTACTGAATTATAAATTTACTTACACATTACCTGGGATCCAGAAAAGGACATTCTTGTAAAAACTAATAATATCGTAGTTGATTACAGTAACAATGATACAGCTTAGCTACTGTATCTGAACCCTCATATATTGATCACAAACATTTTTAGATCCACAGATATACAAGTATATTTTCGTACAGACCAACTTCTGACCTTTATATTTGTGGACGAACTAAAATATATGCCATTTAGCTCACGACTAGTGTGACCAAACTGTCGATAGGTAGATAGGGATATCCTATTGCTACTTGCTTTATTCAACTACCCACTACGATAATGAATATGTCAATTATCTAACCCACTTTTACTGCATTACCGGTCTACTTAACGAAATAGACAAAAATACCATTTTCATTAGGTATATAACTTGAAAATGGTGATTTTTGTGTGGTTCCACTCCGGAGGTACGACAGTGGAATACATAATTGTTCTGACTTGAACGGTATGTAAAGTACATCTGATACGATTTCAGAGGTATGTTAAAGTACATACACTCGTATGTACTTTAACATACCTCTGATAAGTACTCACTTATCAGAGGCATTTTAACGCAGTCCTCAAAAGTAGTAACTGTGGCAAAAATAATAATAAAATCCGTAACCTTCTTTGATTACAGTGCGCTGCAATGAGCTGCAAACTCGTCTAGAAACTTAGAAATATTAACATAATATTTGAAATAATGACGATCATTCTTACCTATTTCATAATCAAATAAAATGCGACAGTCCGTAATGCTAGTGCTAAAATGGTATGAGATAATTATGCCTAAAACATTCTTCCAAATCTTCGAGTAATAGATGACCATACATAAAAAAGATACGGGTGAACTGAGCCCCATCACACTTCACACAATTCATTTCACAATTGTAAACTTCCTCCGTTTAGGAGTCGATTGAAACTGGGCCAGCCTTTTCCTCCTTTAAATTAGTAGTTAATATTAATGCCAAGACATTTTCCTCAATAACTGGGAAAGTCCCACAGAATTGGGCCATGTGGTATCTCGAGTCGGCCGAAGTAATTTTCGGATGGGGTATTATTGGCGAAATGTTTTACATTTAATAACAGACCCTATTGTTATTGTATCAAGGGGCATAAACGTTTGTTTAATAAAATTCCTGATTTACCTAGTTCCTACAGAAGATAGAAACTGTATTTTCCGTTGGTTCTAAGGTAACAAAAAATCTATAAAATAGTATTTTTTATACTTATTATAGAAGTACGAGCATCTGATCTATACAAATAAATAAAATTGACGTGTCTGTTTGCGATTTCAACAAACAACTTTTTACTCAATGTATATGATAGTATATACGATATCTATAACGAAACTGCTATTTAAAAAATTATCTGTCTACGTGTCTGTCTGTTTTTCTGAGGTAATCTTCTAAACGGCTGGACCGAATATGACGGGACTT
>DWPV01007688.1:0-10534 GCA_018251915.1 Urbanus proteus proteus
CCCTGGTCTTCCCGGTCTCCCTGGTCTACCTTGTCTTCCCGGTCTTCCTGGTCTTCCTGGTCTACCTGGTCTTCCTGGTCTACCTGGTCTTCCCGGTCCACCTGGTCTACCTGGTCTTTCTGGTCTACCTGGTCTACGTGGCCTTCCTAGTCTACCTGGTCTTCCTGGTCTTCCTGGACTTCCTGGCAACATTTTACAATTTGTGGCAGTATAAGTCAAAGAGTGCTTTTTTAAGCCGTTTTACAATAATGTATATATCTCGAACACCATTAGAGTTTGAACAAAAAAAAGTACATTTTCTGGTAGGCCTTTGTGTGACCTATACGTGGTTTCAAGGTTATCTACGATTTATGGGACAATCTGTATTTTGTGGACCTGAGTTAAATAATAACATGTAGTGTAACATAAGGTGGTAGAACCCCATGCTTTTCGATTTCGGTGTCACAAACAAGTCGACAATTTCGCACCAACTTTGAAAAACAAGAAGAATTAAATACGTTTCTTTTATTCAAAACACAAAAAAAAATATAGACAAATAGAATAAACATGGAATTTACTTTCTTTTGATTGATTCTTTATCCGTACTTAAATCCAATACGCCTATCAATTTTATAAGCAATATTTACAAGGTTATATTATCCTGGTTTTAGTATGCTTATTTAATTAATTTTAGGTATTGGTCTGATAACCTTCGATCAGTGCTATATCCTAAGATAGTACATCTGTAAGTACAAGACGGGCACTATGTTTACACAACATTCAATAAGTGCAAGGAAATTGTTGTATACATCGCTGGCAGTCCCCAAGGATAACATAATTATACAATATATACATTTACTATCGTAACAGTATAATAATTACAAAAAGATCTCTACACTCAAATCAAACCTTCTAAATGCCGTGAGTAACAAAGATATAAACAAAAACGAGAATACGTGCATACTAATACCCGCACTAAAACCCCCGGTGGCCGTCCCCAATGCTCGAAAGTCGAATACCCCGGGACCTCCATTGGACTTGCGCAGAAACCCAACAAGCACGATGCCCCTTTCGGGCTCTCGGGCCGGGTGAGCATTTGCTCAAAATACATCAGCAGCTGTTTACGACGATATACCGCATATACCGCCTTCCTCCCCGTGGTCGCTGGCCGGACGGTTCGAGCACCAACTCTTGCCCCCCGCAACCCTGGAAGCCCCCTTTTAGGCGCCTCTTATAACATGCAGGAGATACCGTAGCCCTATTCTGGTAATACTAATACCCAAGAGTAAAACTTAGTTTTATTTAAATGTCTCTCTATTCTGGAATCAGTCAATATACATATATTATTTATTTTATACAAATATTCGATCCACTTGCATGGATTGTAATCGCCGCTAACTTCCACCAACTTTTATTATGTTAAAATGTACCTCTTCTTACTATGTCACAAATATGACCTTTGGTTTGTGCCGATATTTCGATCCACTTGCATGGATCGTAATCGCCGCTAACTTCCACTACTTTTTTATTATGTTAGAATGTATCTATTCTTACTGTATCATAAATATGGCCTTAGGTTGTATCCGTTAGGGTTGGCAAAGCGCCAGAGCTATTCCGTTGTCCGCGGCAACTTAGCCACGAATTAACCAATTACCTCGAGCTTATTGCTAAGTAAGTTCTAGCCTCGTGGTTTAGAATAAAACCCTCTCTTATGGATATTATGAAACGTTATTAAATTGAATTCAGGAGAAGCTGCACCTCTATATGAAGTAACTTACTGTAATGGATAATCAGCTACATTGCTTACGTTGTAAATGAGGGGAATAATATTGGAGACATATATATTTTTTTGAGATTTATTATATTATTGTCGATATCCATGGGCGTCAATGGTCACTTAGGTATAGTGGAGGCTCGTTTTTCATGTTTATAAAGAATATTTACATGCTTAGCCAACTACAGTGGCTTTAGCCAGTATCAACCATGACTTCTATGTGTTTGTTTGGCTACTCCGGTCACCATACTAATCTGCTCGTATGCCACTTCCTGTTGTCTCTTTCGTTTATGGTATCAACTCTGCCGTGATCGAAGTGGTTTTAGCTAAGAATATGATTTGAGTGTTCTAATTTTAAATTTAAGTTTTCATTTATACTTATAAGAATTGTTGGATCGATATTGTCATTGGTGGCGATCCTTCACATTCTGGTTTAAGTCCACATACTTTATACTGTAAGTACGCGTAAAGCACAAAATGACTTCATTCTGAAGGATAAGTGTAGATAAGGAGTACGTAAACGCAATTTCTATGAATGTTGATGCAACTGCAAACATCCTACGTAATAACGAGATATTTCCGCTCATTCTAGCAAAAAAACTGTAGGGTATTTGGTTGAGTCAACTATCTGAGTCTGGATATTAGAATACGCTAAACCAGTCAAGAGTGGTCACAAGTGGTCACATGTGACAATGGAGGCTTAGATAGGCATTCAACACAATGTGGATATGACCTTATGGAAACGTCGAGAGGCTAGTAAATAGTGGCTAGTTCTATTACTAGTCAAGTAGAATTACAGGTACTATATTACGCATCCTTGAATAGGTAAGTGCATTTTTATTCTTTTTTATAAGATTTTAATTACTTTGTAAGCAGAATTTTATTTACTACTTGCTTTTATTACATATACACATATGTTATTAATTACGTTTTTAATTTATATATTTGTTGTTCCGAAATAATCATATCAATAATTATTAGTAGCTATTTATAAATTATAAATCTTTGACGATTAAGGGGAAACTTTTATTTTATAACATGTGACTAGCAAAAGAGCTTGCAGTCCACCAAATGGTAAGTGACCACTGTCGCTTATGGACTGGAGAACAGAAATGGTTTTTAATCATAACATTTCAAAACGAAAGGTTAAAATTATTTATAAGGAAGACACCTAAATGACCAAATAAAATTTCATGTCAGTGTTAAACTTAGAGCCCATAATATTGATTCATGAGTCTCATATGTCTTGCAGGGAGAGACGAAGGTGTCGACATTTGTCAAAACCGTGACTTTTCCTGCTCTAAATATAAACGTCAACTACGAAGCTTTACAATTTTTTTGTAAAATGATTTGTTTTTGGTTTTTACGTGATTCGACGAGGGTGAGGGTGGGTATTTAAAATTGTATGCATGAATTCAAGATCTAACTAAAGTAAACAACTAAATAGTGTTTAAAATAAATAAGTTATTATTGTGAGCAATACACTGTAGTTTTTCTAATAAAATGAAATCTGGAAAAATAGGAAATATATCGATTGTCTACTAATTTAACTTTATCAATATGATTAAATACTATGCGGTGGATTGAATTGTTATTTCGTATACTAGTAATATTATATTAACAAAAAACCCCGACTGCTTAACATCTCTTTTTTGAGTTTCCATGCGCGATATTTAAAAATTATGTAGCTTATATATTATCACTGTTCCATTTAAGATGAATACATTGACACCTTATATGTTAAAATCTGTTATGCCGTTAAGCTGTAGGACGTGCCAAAGAAATCAATACATAGCTTACATACGCTCTAAAAACACTACCCCCTTTCTGACGCAGTCGGGTAAAAAAATAACAATGTACTGCTTAAAACAATGACTTAATATAAAAAGAGTTACTTGGAAAGAATTATAAAATATTTAATATTACTGCAAAAATTCTTTAAAAGCTAATTTGATCCCGCGTCTAGACTACAAAAGACCTTTATCGTCCTTGTCTATTTATCGCGACGAAAATAAAGAAAACCTGAGAAGACCCAGCGCTTTGTGCAGAGAACCCTACAAAATATAACAAAGGCTTACAACTACTACAATACATTTTTCATACAATTGGCTTATTTTTACTGTCGAAGCAGCGATAAGAGCGTGTATGGATCTTGGCCTATGTTTAAGGGCTCGGTTACATTTTTTTTTTGATTTATATTTTTGGAACAGGGTCGTCGTGTGATTTTTATAATATTGTGGTAACGAAGGAGCATTTAGTTCACTTTTCCATAACCCATTATGTTGCTGCTGCCCTTGGATATTTGTGATATATTTCAGACTAGCTGATTCCCGCGGTTTCACCCGCGAAAAAGAAGTAAAAGGCATACATATTTAAACATAAGTGATACCCGGCACGTGCGCTGATGTTTTTTTCGAAAATAAAGTAGCCTATGTTACGTCTTAGACCTTCAGCTATCTTCCAGTTTGGCTGAGGTAATCTTCTAAACGGCTGGACCGATTTCAACTTGACAATCACTGGAAAATAGCTGAAGGTCTAAGGCATAACATATACTTTTAAAATAAAATAAAACAACGTTTGAAAATAAAACAATAGCCCGCGATCCGCGCATATGCGATCCACCCATCGCGGATATCACTTACGTTTAAATAAGTACGCATTTTTACTTCTTCAAAGCGGGTAAAACCGCGGAGATCAGCTACTATTTTATAACTTACATTACCATATATTATGAAACTGAACAGAGGTGCCAACGGAAATTGGTTTCATAATACTCACCATAAAATATTTTCAGATTTGTGGTCAGAACCGATTAGCGGTGAGCCGAGAGAAATTATTTTCAACTAGTACACTAATTGGCTATTACCTAGCTATACTTTGTGGTTTTGATAACAAAATCCACGTAGTTATTTAATGGAGGTTTTGATTGAAAATGTTTATAATTGTAGATTTTTTGTAACAAAGGACAGTTTTACATGATGTACTTCCATCATGTAAAAAATCATGCAAATAAACATGTAGCCCACGTGTATGCCTTGTTGTTCGAATAAATATGTCTTCCTAACCACACCCTTCAAACCAGAATACTTTATTTTATTGTAAAAAAGGCTATACTAACTTGGTGCAAGCCTATCTAAGATAAGCATTTGTTACACAGACGAAAAAACATACGGCAAAAAATGTGTAAAATAACTGGTATGACATATTTTTTGAAATAGGTGTTACATATATCGCTTATTAAAATCGACTATTCGATAAAATCAAATATTTATATGAGTTTTTTTATTATTTTGTTACTACCTTTTACATATTTAATAGCTGAATTGGACATACATTTTACATAAGCAGTCATGTGTAAATTGTTCAGGTAATTGTTACCACAAAACGTTTCGGTGGTGTTTATAATGGTTTTCATATTTACAAACCTGAAAATCAAATCTAATGAATCTATTCAAACCACACCAATATAACACTTGCTAATTGGTTTCCTATTCCGCTAATTGGGTCAAAAATGACAATTGTTTTCATAGTAACGATCGTAAGGGCTTATAAAGTAACGTCGGATGCAGGCAGGAGTTGGATGGGTGACCTCAACTTCTAATCACTGGAGTAGACATAAAATTTAGTCAGAGACTTTATAAGCGGTTCAAAATCATCCTACACTGGTGTGCTCTAACCAATACTCCATTTTTTGGTCTTCCACCCTTCGTCGTCAACTCATTAATGTCCCACTGCTGGGCATGCTGGTCATGCTGGTCTCCTCTCAGTGGATTTAGGCCTCAGTCTCCTGCGCTGGCCAAGTGCGAATTGGTAAACTTCACATATCTTTGAGAACTTTGAAGAACTCTTAGATGTACATGTTTTCTCACGATGTACTCGTTTACCGTTAAAGCAAGTGATAATTAAACTTTAATATGCACATAAATCAAAGATGCGTGGGATTTGAACCTTGGACCCCTCGATTGAGAGGCCAAGTTTCAACCATTAGGCTAATACTGCTGCCCTTCCACCGTTGTTTACATTGATATGGTCAAGATGTTCTAGTTGATGACAATAGACATTATAAAACATGGGTTCAATTTATTGTAAAATATAACCCTAAATGTAGTAAAAAACATAACAAATAGACCAAACATGATCTATTGAATTGGTGACACTCAAATCCAGGGAATGAATGGCCAAAATATTGGTGCTCAAAGCGCTACAGTCTGTTATATGCAGAATATTTCAGGAATTTCAGCTGAAACTCATCGTTATCGACGTATTGCAGGCACTGCGATGTTTTTACCGTCATTCGGGAACGTAAGAGCGGGAGCCAAATGTGTCCAAATGAATTTTGCAAACGTTTTATGTAAAGTGCACGTTTGTTGTAAGTATATAATTTCAAACATTGCCTTTGAAACACGACCGTGTTTCTAGATGTGTACGTATTTTTGTAATCTATACAAATAAATAAAATTGAAGTGTCTGTTTGTGATTTCAAAATAACATTTATTTACTCAATGCCTATGTAAGTAAACACGATACCTATAACAAAAATGCGATTTAATTATTTTTTGTCTGTCTGTCTGTTTGGCGGAGCTAAGCTTGCTTCGAAGGGCACGTTAAGCTGTCGGTCCCGGTTGTTATCCTTGTTGGTTGTTAAACCTCGTCGAAGGGTTTATGGGCGGTTTGAAAACATTCAAAACGGGTTGGCCACTAACCCGTATCCCCTCCAGCAACGCGCATTAGAGCAGAGGTAGAGTAAGCTCCAAGTCTCTCTTAGTTATAAGAGAAGACCAGTGCCCAACAATGGGACATAAAAAAGGGTTGAGACGACGACGATATTTTTACAAGCTGTAAGGTGTTGTAACCCCTTACAAATAAAAAAAAAACTGGCTTTATGATGTGCAAAATTTGACACATTCTAGCGAACTAAACGACGCTCGTTAGTGGCGTAAATTTTATATTTTTTTTACTTTTCATCCGACTGTATCAGAAGCTTAATATTTTTCAAGCATTATGTACCCACGTTTGCATTTATTAGGTATATACCGAATGACTTGGCAGATTTTAACGTATATCAATTTATTTTTCTATAACTCTTATTTATTCCAAACGTGGAATAATCTTAGAGTTATTATACTTAGAGTAGGAAAGCCATAGGCAGACTTGTCGGTGCGAGTGTCCAACAAATAATAAAAGAGGGTAGATGACAAACTTATACCTATCTTTGCATAAACACTTTATTGGAATAGGTAGCCTCTTTTTCGGACACATCTTATGCTGGCTCCCCTTCTCTAAGTATATCTCTATTGGTATAATTCAAGAAAAATGACGTCATGGCTTACCTGAACATAATGTTCTTTTACTTGAACTCGATTCCTACCTGACCATATAAAGTGGAAATTGGACAAACTCAAGAATTTAAAAACAAACAGCTATTAAAAATAATAGCTCATTGTTCTCCAGATAACTTCCATACTTGTTTAAAGTTAACGTAATGCTGCAGTGAACGGTTCTCATTTCCTGAGAAACTTGCGTCTCTGAGATCTGGTCGGTAGATTGAATTTTAATTTTTTTATCCAACTTCACCGCTGCCCGTAATCCCGGGTTTAACTAGTCTTGTATGGCTTAGGAGCGTATTGTATTTCTTATTGGTTTATAACCGGGAAAATGTTTTGAATTGTAGTAACGGTTTTATAGATAAAATAATGAATAGCATTTTGGAGGTGGTAGAACATTATGTAGTTCGACTCCGGCGGCACCACCGCCACACCTAATTCTGCCTTATAACAGCAGTGTTAAGCACTGCTGTGTTCTGGTCTGAGGGGTGTGGTAAGGGAGACAATTATACTTATCCGAGGCGTTCCAACTCAGTCCTCACGGGTAGTCACGCATCTGTGATTAACCGCAGGTAGGACCTTGATCTTATCTGAGGTTGATTACACATGGGCGGCAGCTGTTACTTACCATTAGGTGGACTGCATGCTCGTTTGCTACTTCGCTCAAAAAATTCTCGTCGATGTCGTTGGAGGCGACGCACAATATCCACAAGAGCAACGGCTATCTGTGTAACGTCAACAAAAACTGCTAATGATGGATGAACGTGGAATTAACTTCTTGTTTGCAGTTTTTGCAAAGATTATTGTTTTATACCCAAATATTAATAAAATTCATAATTTAAATGTTTATCTGGCTGGACGCCTAAAGTTTTTACTAATTACATTGTAATTATAAAGCCTAAAAGTTTTTATTAATTACATTGACATGCTAGCCATGCTGTTTTGCGGCTCATCAAAAATTGTTAGTTCGTTCCCTGTGTTCGTTCCTATTTTCCAAAATCGAAAATCCATATTCGGTTCAGGGTAACATGATCTTCCGCTGATTCCAAATTCAAAATTCCCGTATTGGAACTTTCTGCGTGTAGCGGGCAGCGGGCGGTGGTTGGTGTGACGCCAGATTATCTCTCACGCTCCACAGATTTTAATCACGCGCACCGTTGCCAATATGTCAATGGCCAACTGCAACTTGCTTAGTGTTTCCGTTACGATAAGATAACGCAAGACAAGCGGATTTTGTTACCTTTTTGATTTTATTTCACGTGTGTTTTATGTTATGAGTTATGGATTTTTACCGATAGGTACACTAAAGTTTTTCTATTGTGTGCCAGACAGGTTGGATGGGTAAAAATCCAAAAATCTTTTATTAAAGCTCATATTTATATTTTAGTTTATTCAATGTGAATTTTGTTACTGAATTTTCAATATGTTACAAAACTGATGAAAACAATTATAGTCTGTCACGCGAGTAGTAAATATTTTTTTATTAAATAGTTGTGTATTTTTTTTATTAAATAGTTGTGTATTTAATAAAAAAATAAAAGAGATTGTATTGTCATTTAAGCTACAAGCTACATTTTTGAGCGTTGTAGAGCGTTTCCGTACCCAAAAAGGTTAAAACAGGACCCCTTAACTACATTACCGCTATATGTCTGTCAAAAATCGTGTTTAAAACCGTGATTGATATTCTTCAATGTTATCACAATATCAGATATGAAATAGAAATTTTGGAGGTACCGATCCCTCCATGTGCGAGTTTGACTCGCACTGAGCTATTCCTATATCCGGAATGGGATCCTGTTTTAAAAATATGCATCAGCAACATTACGCCTGGCTGCCAATTTAATCCCATGGAAACGTTCGTAAATATTGCAGCAAAACATCCCATTCAAATGGGTAAAGCATTGCAATCTGCTCTTAGTTACAAGTTATCGAAGCGTCAGTAGGTCGCGCGAATCAATATCTGTGTCAGTTTCCACCTGCTCTTTATTATGGAGTAGTTTTATGTAAGTTTGATTTAAAAGATGCAGCCGTTACCGTTGGAGCTCCCTGCCTGGCGATCTCCGACCTGGAGTTCGATCGTCAGCTCGGGAACTATATATGAAGTATCGAACCACCCACTAAACAGTGGGAATGGTATATCTTTTTACTTGTATATTATATTAAAATATTTTAACAAATATTGTATTATTATGTTTAAATGTTAAAGATCCGGGAGGTATTCACCACCTGATAACTACCACACATCTATTTCTGATTAATTAGCTTTTGCCCGCGGCTCCGCACGCATTAAATTACATACGCACCTTCGTCTTGAATCACTCTGTCTATTACAAAAACCGCATCAAAATCTGTTGCCTAGTTTTAAAGATCTAAGCATACATAGGGACCGACAAGGGAAATCGACTTTGTTTTATGCGATACTAGTAGATGTTAAGCGTTAGTTTATTCCAGTTTGAAGGCTATGAAGAGAATGTGTAACACTTTGTAGATTAACAATACCGTTAACTTCTTAGACGTACCTAAATTTAGTAAACTTATACCAAAACGTAAGCAATATTTTATTCAACTCCACCAATATAGTTCTTGAGAAATCTATGAAGTGAGTAAACGCCCAAGTTCCCAAAAGACGTTCAACTTCCAAACTTACAAAATAATAAATAACCAAGTTTACCCGAAACACTCGGGTACAGTAACTAAGAATCGGGTCAAACTAATTCGGACCAAACTGATTGGGGCCCGAGAAAAATGGCCGCGTGAAGATTTATATCTTAATTTTGACAACTCCGGCGCGGTAAATAAGTTATGAGATTTATTGTGAGCTGCGATTGAATAAAAATGAATGGGACCTCTCGAGATTGTACCAGTTCCTGATTCCCCTCGTTGACGTTCTGTGATTTATCAACGGGATCTTTGGGATGCCGGCTTCATATAAATGTAACTGCTTGTTGGCGGCGGATTCGCTCGCCTTAACTAATACTTGACGACCTGCGTGGCGGAGCGGTTACTATATTGGTTCTGTTCTGGGTCTGGGTGTTTATGTGTGTGTTCATGGCACACACGACACTAGAGAAAATCCTAGTGTTGGGCTATGGGCAAAAATCTTAATTCAGCTATTTGTCTGGCCGGGGATCAAACTCGGTACCAATTACCTGTCAGAATAGTATAGTAACGCTGAGCACGCGGGTCGTCAATGTAAAGGAAGGTACAACCATATTTCTACCACACCTATTTCTGCTTAATAACAACTGTATGTATGAGTTATTGAGCTGCGATTGAATAAAAATGAATGGGTCCTCTCGAGATTGTACCAGTTCCTGATTCCCCTCGTTGACGTTCTGTGATTTATCAACGAAATCTTTGGGAAATGTCTCTTAGATCTCTCGTTTTTAGGGTTCCGTACCCAAAGGGTAAAAAACGGAACCCTATTACTAAGCCTCCGCTGTCTGTCCGTCTGTCC
>DWPV01007689.1:0-10534 GCA_018251915.1 Urbanus proteus proteus
CGTTTTTCAAAAAATCTATTTCTCTAGCGGGGAATCGAAAGAATTCAATAAAAAAACCTATTGAACTATTGACCTATTGAAAACTGTATACGATACCTTTCAAAGTAAAGGAAAGGGCTAAATTTAAAGAAAATACATTTTTCCATAAATTCACTGACTAAGTCTTAACAAATCAATCCTTCGATAATACTTAAAGTTTTCTTCGTTCATTAGTATTTTATTTATAGTTTTGTATTTGGCCAGTCGCGCACACTTGAAAAATTCACCCTATATACGTCGATAGTACGCAGAACACCGAACATTGTATGTCCGGCAAAAAATTAACATAATCGATTCGTGTGCAGTAGCGGGCACGGCTGAACGGGCTTTAGGTACTTTAGAATCAAACAGGAACCAAATTAATTTATGCATAAATTGGGACTCAACCGTTGATAGTAGTGAGTAAAAAGTAATGATTCGGTTCGCACGAACTTCCTTCTGAGGTATTGCCGGAGCGCTTTACATGGGGCTCTTCAAGAGACGTGTAAAAAGACCTCTCGTTCAAAGTCAGCAATTCATTGGTAATGTCTCTGGTGTTGCAAATGTCCATTGGCGACAGTGAGAACTATCCATCAGGTAGCTTGTCCGCCTTATTGCCTGGCTGAAATGTAAAAAAGTAAAATAATTACGATCACTATATACGTCGATGGTACGCACCACATCGAACATTGTATGTCCGGCAAAAAATTAGCATGATCGATTCGTGTGCAGTAGCGGGCACGGCTGAACGGGCTCGCGTAACTGACGGGAGCGTGTAACGACTGGTAATTTGAAGTTACGTGACTTCAATAATTATACTTTCGATCGCTTGAGAGCCGTTTAAATTCGGACGACGCTGTTTCTAATTGAAATGCTCGAACATCCAAAATTATGGTTCGCGATTGCGATTTTCGGATAACTATTAGATTTGTAGCCCATTTATATGCTACTCGTATGGATAAGGATATAATATAAGTAACAAACGTTAAGCATGCAATACCAGTCGTAGAGTCTGTCAATAACTCACAAAAGTTCGAGAGTTCTTAAGATCTGAAGTGAATACATATTGCGAACTAACTTAGAATGGGTACGTTACGTAACTCAATTTTCCTTACTAAATCCTTCAAGTGGAGTTCACGAGCTAGGTACAATTTTACTACAAATTATAAATGGTAATATACATATAAACAAACCACAAAAATTTGTAATCACGTTTGTCTATTTCGGGTATTGCGTTTAATGTTTTCATTAACCACAACGTTAAGGTAAATTCATTCTGTATTTATTTTAGTAAAAATGACAATCTTAATTAATATTTACTACTGAAGCTTAACTATACTTGTACACTGTACAGTAACAAGGTGTAATGTTTGTAGATTACTGTATCTTTACAGTAACAGAATTACAGTCAGAACAGCTGTTGAGTACAGATATTAAATATTTGTTGCACGAGAAAATGAAGGAAAATCGTAGTTACGAGGAAAACCGTAGTTTTTACTGCTACGCATCGATATTGCAGTAAAAACTCATAGCACCGGGCAGTCTTCTACTTTTACCGACCTACAACTATATGGATTTCGAAAAATAACACTCATTTCACTTCTTATATTGTAAACGAGTAATAAATTTCATTACATGCTGGATTTCTTTATTATTGTGTCAATAGTAAGATATTAATCTTTCTTGAAATAATTTAAACTTCGATATAAATCGGTGTTTGTTGAGTTTTATACATTTGTACTATGAAAACTACTGTTGATGTATTCGTAAAATAATTTAAACTGTTACCAAAACCACTTTTTTAGGAAATTATGCAATGCACCGTTATACATATAAATATGATTTCATAAACAATAATAGGTATTACTGTAAAAGAAAAGTAGGAAAAAAATCAACAAGTAGGTATTCGTATCAAAAACGAGCAACAGACATTTGAAATTATGCGGGCAATAAGAACTTTCTTTTTTATTAACACTAGCTAGGTTCTCTTGCGTGAATGATAGTCACAAACTACTATAAGATATTCTAGACTCGGAACAGGTATTTAAATTGATTATTCAAATATTTGTCCGACAGGTAATCATAATAGGAACTGACTTTTGGTAGATACAAATTGATAACCGTTTTACTTTTGGAGTTAATGTAGAAACGAAAAACAAGTTTTTGTTAACAGTGTAAGACTTCTTGTTGATTGCGGCGAGCCTATTTTCGTCCTTCCTTATAACAGCACTGTTTACGCTGCTTTGTTATGATTGGCGTACTTACATACATATGCAGTTCCATTTCAGTTCATAATGGAAGTAATGCGTCACTCAGAATTCATGTTCTACTACACTTCGGTTATGGATGACTGACATGAGTCTTTGCTACTTGAATCTTTAAAAAATGAGGCCAGATGAGTACTAGTGTAGGTACTGCTTCTTTATTTTATAAAATACTAACTGAGCCAAGCGATTTCACAGAGTAAAATAATATTTTATAAAGTGGACTCATAGCAATTGATGTTAGCCTTGATTGTAGTTACTTGAACGTAGAGAGCGCGAGGTTTAGGTATGTGTATTTTTCAGCGCGAACCCTAATTATCTATTTTTTTTAATAAAATTAGCTTAGATTACTCTTTAAATAATTCACTATATGCCAGCGTGAATTTCGTCAAAATTGCCGTTTCAGATATTAGCAGCAACAAATAGACATTTGTTTTTTTTTACTTCCGTATACAATTTTATTTAAGTTATTAAAAAGCTGTTTTGACATTACAAACAGGCACTTGGATTTTATTTTATAGACTCCTTTTTAATTCGTCCGCCGGTCTGATACATCACGCGCTAGGATGCGCTGGTCCATCAATTTATCACGTCATCAAAGTACCGGATGTCAATCTGCGCGGCCTCATCTTCTCATTCAATAGGGACGGGCATCGTGATAGGTGGGACCGATCAATATTAACACACCCACACAAATATTCGACGAGTTGAAGTCTGCAAACAGACAAATTACCGCATGTAAAATTGATTCTAAGTATGTATTTAATAAATATAATAGACTAGTTTTTACCCGCAGCTTCGCTCGCGTTAATGTGTACATTCGCACAAAGAGGCCGTAAGTATCAAAGTAAGTAGGTTGTAGGTATAAAAGTTACCTTCTATCCCTTGGGAGTAGTACGTTTTTTCGCGACGAAAGGTACTCTATGTCCTTTTCTGGACCCCTTATTATGTGTGTGCAAATTTTATAACGATCGGTTCAGCAGTTAAGACGTGAAGGCGTTACAAACAAACAAATAAATAAACGGACATTCCCATTTATTATTCCCATTCCCGTCTATTATTTATAATAATTAGGATAGGATAGGATAGGATTTTGTCTAGGATTCCGTAGTTATTTTTAAGGTGATGGCGTCTGACCGTCTGTTCTATATTTGAAATGTGACATTTTCGTGGACGATTGTATTCGTTTTAATAAAAAAAAATACGAAATTTTAAAGGTGTCTTTATAGAAGATACGTGTTTATTTTGAACTTCTTTTAATCTTTTATTTATTGTAAAAACGATTATAGGTACATACAATCAGCAAACTTGGTATAATAATAGCACTAATTCTTAATTAATAGAACAGGCTAACTTTTGAGCCCCTAAACTGTATGAAAAATCATTGTTTTTTTTAATACGAGTATATTACACAAGTACCAATTGTCTAACAATAGTACGGAACTCACAATATGTGAGCCTGGTTGGTTTTGTTTTTGTACACTAATTAAGAGATAGATAAACATCTAAGATTAAGAAAGGAGATACCCTTTATTAAGATGGTTAAACTCTGTAACAATAAAATTTATAAATAGATGGACACGTTTCAAATTTGTATTTTTAATTAACCTATTAACATTTGGTTAACAGACTAATTATATTTATAAACAGATTATAAGACAAATCGCAATCTGATATTCATTTAATTAAATCACGCCTACAGTTTAGAAATAACTAGCTGTGCCTCGTGGTATCACCCACGTTTGAAAATTTATGTACTCGCGCCTTCTCGAGTATACGACCTATCAAATTTAAAAAGATTTATTGAAATCCGACCAGTACTTTCAGCGATTAGCCTGTTCAAACAAACAACAAACTGATCCGCCTTATATTAGTATAGAAGTAAGAACTTTTTGACATAATAGAATAGAGATATTACAGATCATGCATAACCATGCGAATGGAACCGTGGGTGGTCGACAGCAGTTAATATTTAGGGGACAGTTAGGCTACTATTTTAAGAATGGAGTTTGTCTCGGTTCATTATAAATAGTTTAGCGTGTTTAGAATTGATTTCTAGTAATAAATACGTTTAGATCTTTTCTAAATGTAGGTACACCCGTGTTTAGTTAGTAGAAACATTATTAATTTGCTTGTGTCCAATTTTTTATGAAAAATTTATATTTGAATTAATATAAGATTGTACCTATCTACATATGAATTTAAGAAAACGGTTGTGAAACAAGAAAAAGAGGTACCTACTTGTTACTGAACTTTACTGTCTGCTTTATTAAACGAAGGTACCAGTTTTCCGTCTAGTGGTCGATTTGCAAAAATTATATTCCAAATTGTTTTTATAACACAAAAGTTTTGATACAAAAATTCATTAACAAACAAAAGACTTGAATGTCTTGTCTATTTGTATAATGATATACGTAGTTATAAGAACTGGCCACCTGATGGCACACGATCTCTAAGCATTCGCAAGGTAGGCAGGTTAGCACCTACCTCACCTACGACTATACTATTTGAATACAATTGGTTACATTTGATAGCAAGGTCGTAAATTCTTTAGAAACGTAAAATGACACTGGATAAATAAAGGTTTACAATCCCTGCTTTCAAGTAAACTAAACTGCATTTTGGATTCCGGCCAAAACGTCCCGGTGATGTTTTGTTTATTACGAAATTCCGCCAAAACTGTTGCAATGGCCGGCCTCATTCAGAACCACATGCGTTTACCATGAACAAGCCACTATGATTGAACTGAACACACGTTATTGTTCTCTATAAAATATTTATAGCGATTTAATGATTTGTGTTATGATATTCCTCGAAAGCATTTAGTAGAGTTAAAGGGGCCAAGTAGAAATAAATATGAACACGGTTGATTTGAAACCTTTGGCAACTTATATGGTTCGACCGGAGAACTATGTACTTCTAGCGTGAAACAGTTTTTGCGCTTTGATGAGAGGGTGTAGTTGCCAACTCGCTTTCGTTGAGACTACCATCTTAGCCCCCGAGAACAGGGAGGCATCTATGTATTTTATGCACAATTAATGTAAACTAATAAACTGAAGCATTTAATTATTTTTTTATATATTCTTAAGTGGTTTTTACGACGTTCCCTGTTTATATCTTCCAATCTCACTTAGCTTAACGTAGAATACACGAATCATAGTCTTTATTTCCATAAAAAGCTTTGAAGTACAAGCTTCGTCATTCCCAATTTACTGAAAGCCTTTATATCTTAAGATCTTTCAAGTTTTACTGTTGATATTTATGTTAGGGTTTTTTTAACGAGTTTTGTGTATCACCCCTACTGAGTCATCCAAAAATATTTGAGCAAACTTGATGTTTTGTGAAAAAAACTACATTACCTAGTATATGAAATAAGTATTTTGTAATCATAAAATGTATTACGTAAACGCAATATCAGAATCGCTAATTTAGTTATTACACTTTATCTATGGCTACACTACATATATAATTTAACAAATTCTGCGTACCAAAAAAAAAACACAGGAAAATGATCATCAAATTTAATTAAGCGGTATTTCCGTTAAAATATTGTTTTCAGTTGCCAAGCAGGCGCTTATTGTGAGGCGAGTAAGTATTTGAAATCCGTTGTATTGAAGGTTATAATTGCAATTAAAGATACAATACAGAAATTTACTTACCTACTAAAAATCCACACGAATTTGTGCCATGTGATGTGATCGGTTTTGAATACCACCGATCCCTCTCTTTCCATGGATGTCATAGTTATCATAAGTGTAAAATAAAAACTTGATCTGCTTTATAATAAAAGTAGGTAAACTCCATCAATTAGCTTCATACTTCAGCCAGTTATAGGGACAAATCTATGTCCAGCGGTGGCGTACAAAGAGTTGCAGCAAAATCAACGTTAGAAATTTTATTAAACCAAAAGTAATTATGAGCTAATTGCCTTATTTTCTAAAACTGGTAATCTCTCTCCGTGGTTTACTACTACCGAGCCATAAAAATGTGTAGGTAAGTGTGTGTAAGAGTTTGTAAGTTTCTAAAAAGACGGTTAAATTAACCTAGAATTTAATTTATTTATCCGATTTTACGCCAAATTCGAGATTACCCCAAGTAATACAATATATTATATAATATATAATACACTTTTTTCCAAGACCCTAGAATTTTATCTCGTGTCGTGGGTGCCATGGAAACGCAGAACAGAAATCTAAATTAAAATATTCCGGCCAGGGATCGAACCCGGAATCCTTTGCGTATCAGACCGGTAACCGCTCCGCCACACCATATAGGTCTCAGATAAATATTTATTTTTATGAGATATAGGTATACAGTGTTCGCATATAAATTTCAGAAATCTGGATCGGGTAAGCAAGTCCATAACTCAGCGTTCTGCGCATGTTCTGTGCTATCGTTTTTGATGTCTATTTTCGTTGCAGTCGCCATTATTATTTCGAAACAACAGTCCATTATTTAACGTAGAACAGAAAATCTAAGTGATATAGCTTATTGGGGTATATGTTCTTCTGTGTTCTCTTTCGTACAAAAATAGTACGCATAAGAATGTAATTTGTGTTAGACAGTGTACGATTTAATTACGGCTAAATACTAAGTTCTAATTATTGCAATTTCATTCTATTTTTATATTCAAATCTAAATAATCGTTACTAATTGAGTTTAATGTATTAGAAAAATTACGTTAGTAGTACAAGTTAAATGGATAAATATTAAACAATTCTATCAGAGGATATCTTAAATTGTCACTTAAGTGCATATACCTATATACGTAACCAGCTCCATATAAGTAAAATCGATAGCCAACAGTATAATACCTTTTAGCGATAATTTAGAACGTTTTATGTAAGTAAGGAGGTATATTTGGTTAAAGTTTTGATAAGCATAACACAGCGTAAATTAAATGTACCGTTTCAGTACAACCAAATAGTTACAACAATAAATATAATTTTGGAAGTATATATTAAGTCATTCAAGTATATTCATTATTACTACAATCTATTGCTTAAATTAATGAAGTTTTGACGTAAAATATGTGTTTCAACTCAGTTTTATTTTCCTTATTTGACTTTTATACATACTCGTATACACATTCTAAGATATCCATTTCCTTATCCGCCATAATATATCGATATGCCTATATCGAAACATTGTATTGACACATAAAAATAATATATTAACTTGGCTTCCGCTACATAACTGTTAGAAGTCTAATTTAGAATCAAAGCATACCTTTCTGCAACAGTAACCCATAACTCAGTTAAAACATTGTTACAAATAGATGAAGTCGCATTACTATGTAGTAAATTGACTACATATTAATATTCTCTATTGTTTCAACCATACCATATAAGACGTTACACATAGGGTTGTCACTCGAAATATCATATGTTGTATCGTATTATATTATTTAAATTTTAATAATAAAATAGTAATATTGAAAATATAGTATGAAGGTCATATATTTTCGTCGGTAAATCGGACTATAATGACCAGTATATTAAAAAATTATCTATATTTTAAATTAAAAATATGTCAGCGAAGAATATGTTCAGCCGAAAAATATAAAGTTAGTAGTTTTATTCTGGAGAATCACTCAACATCAGTCCATATTATTGTGAGTCGGTAAAAAATGAATGAACACTATATTTTAGGTGCTATACTTTGCAAAATTCTTATAAGACATTCTTCTTCTTAAAATGACAAAGGTGACAACCCTAGTCACGCATCACCGAGCTTTCTGTCCTATTAACCAACCAACCTAAAGACGGGAATGATAATTCATAAACGTATCGAGAACTTGCTATTCAGGTTGTTCTGGCAATGCAGTCTCAGTTGCGGTTCTGTTGAGGCCCCATCCGCTTTGAAATCGGTCATCCGTAAATATATGGGTGAGTTGTTAGTTTAAACTTTGATCGCTGTTCTTGCATAATTATAGTGATGTTCCTTGTTCGCGTAAAAGATATTTATCTTCGAAGGTAATAACTATAATTTATATTGCGAACAATACTAATTGTTTATTAATTGTCTCTCCTTTATTCAGTTATCCCCGCTTTAGTAGGTACTTGGAAACGTCTGAAGTGATTCGAAAGAGATTTCAGTCCTATTGTATGTACCCTTGCAAGTACATTGTAGGCATACTTTGTAGTGAATACATATGGATTCCTTTGTAGCCATAATCGTTGTTTAATTTAACAAAATTGATGTTACAATGTAATTTTATAATTTTCAATATAATATTTTTAATGATAATTAATTTACCATACGTGTGATTGTTTTTCATATCTCACCTGCTAAGGCTATTTTTGTCGATGAGGTGTCAGAAGCAGTCATTGTAAATAGTCATTACGACATCATGACGTATCCTCGAATGCCGTTGACTTAGCACGTATACACGAATAATATCACAACAAAGTAAATGTTTCTGAATTTGCGAATGTTTCATTTCAATGTAGCTTAAGTTTACTTTAGGAAAACCAATACGTTTTATAAGCGGTTTTAAAATTCCCCATTTACTTTCGTCCTGGAATAGTAGTACTTTATTTTATCCCGTGGATTTTGTGGCAGAAATTTAAATTATGGGAACTGGTGGTTACGGTAAGGTGTCCTTATAAAAGTTATTTTCGTACTGATGATCAATATAACTCCATAAAATATAGGAGTAAAGGTATGGCAGACCTACTTTTCTACAGGCATTCCATTGTAGTCCTCAGGGGTAACAAGACATCCGTGGTGGACATCAAGTAGGATTGTTATCTTTCCTGAGTTTGATCACAGGTATTCATGGGCAGCAGTAACTTCTATCCTATAAAAATAATAGGTGTCTTACTAAAGATTAATTTGTTATGTAAAAGAAGTAATCAACTTAATATACAAACAAGTTAATTTACTCAGACGCCATTATGTTTATCTGTCCATTAGCACACTAAAGTAATACTCAGAATTTTAGTCTGTGTTGTACAAGTCAAGGTACTTTGTTGGTTGCGGAGAGGGGATTAACAAGCCGTCACAAATTTACTTCGGTCTTGTGATTTGTCGGTTGCAAAATTATGTTTACTTTGGAACAGCGTTTTTCAACATGTGGGAAGTAAGGTAGCGAACCCCTGTATCGTAAAACCTTTATAAGGGAAATGCAAAAAAGTCAAAAATTTAAAGTAAAAAGGAAAGTAAGAAGGAAAGAAGAAAAGGAAAGTAAAAGAAAAGAAACAAATGAATATTTTAAATATATCTTCACTAAACAATTAATATTTATTACCTCCATGCGATATTATAATCCTTATTATATTCGGAGTAAAATTCGTCTGTTTTAGATACAGCTAACTACATATTTAACAAATATTTAATTAAATAAAAGTGTACTTGTAAAATTTGGTATTTGTAAAATAGTACAATAGTATAGGAGTTCGTTATTTTTATATGCTTACGTACGACCCTGCGTGCCATGTAAAAGGTTGAAAACCACTGCTTTAGAACAAAGTGCATGCCTACATACTCTCAGTGCTAATTCTAAAAGTGGTTTCAATGTCAAGTCTCTATTGTTTGTAAAGAAAATGACTAGAAAGGCTTCTGTGCAAAGGTGCCCTTTGTAATGTATGCATTAACTCTACTAGTGCTTGTAAACGAAAACCAAAATAATTAAGTATGTAGAGTTACATACTTATTATTTTTTAATATTTAATAAAATTTTGGGAATACAAACTTTATAATTATATTTTTAAGTATTTTAAACAAATTCACGGAGGTAGTATGGTAGTATTAAAGTTGATATATTTTAACTGACTTTGAAAAAAGAGGAAGTTCTCAATGCGGCTGTATTTTTTATTATTTTATTAATGATGGAAGAACATGTACCTATAAATTTTGCGTATTCTATTTTTTGTAATTTTTTCATATTTAGTAAAATCACCTATTTATTTGAAACACTTCCAACTGTAGATAAGTGTTTCGAAGTAGTTTATTGTCCGTTAGTTCGCCCATGAGATAACTACTCGTGAACTCATTGTTTCTTTATTGTCTCGAAAACAAAAAATAATAACAGCTTATGCAATGCCTCTTACAATAGTAACGCGATCTTATTGTCGGTGTGTGTGAATTGTCTTTATTAAGATTAAAACTTTTATTTCGTATCAGTTACCAATCTCATCTCGTAATTTATTTTGGTTTAACTTTTTACTTGCTTTTTGGATGACTGATTATTTGCTTTGGTTGGGTAATTGCATGCATAAAACGTATATGGAATATGGTAATTTATAGAC
>DWPV01007690.1:0-10532 GCA_018251915.1 Urbanus proteus proteus
CGTTTTCAATCACGTGGTCAAGTATGGAAATTTAATTATTTTATAATTGATTTATTTAAAAGATCAAATGGATTTTATAATAATTTGCTGGCTTAGTAGGCTTACAAAAATAGTTATTTTTAAGATAACAATTGTTTGATCGATATTTCCACCGTAGTCAAATACCCTATTGCTACACAAACACACATATTATATGCACACATGCGTAAAGCACAATACATGATCACGATTGATAAATAGTCACAGCATCGCACGAGTACGTTATAACATGCACGCACTTGCGCATAGTTGGTGAAGCATTACGGCAGCACACACTCATACGTTTACACACGCGTAGCGTATAAAATAACATAAATTGACACATACGCAACGCATATGTGAACAGTTGATTAGTCATTATTAAATCAGCACACATACATACGCAATATTATGTATATTGCGTATTTAGTATTTCATTGTTCGATATTATGTATTTGTCTAATTATCGGAAAGTGCCATATTTTTTTTTTTTAATTTTTAAATTCCTGTAATCTGTCAAACCCCTTCTAATTAAGTTAGAAAAAAGAAAACAAGCACTCCATTATAAGGTTCAACATCCAACTTACATGCATGGATATTAAATTAATTTATTATACCCACTAAAGTTTTAGATATAAAACCTAATTGCCATAATGATTCAAAACTGCATTCATTATAACATTTATTTATTTTTGTTGCAGCCAATCAACACTTCGGACCCGGCGAACCATCAGATGAAACAAGAGAGCTCCGACGTCCACTAGGCGTACACAATACGATACGTTGCAGTACCGTACTAGCGCCGTGCAAACAACACATACAAAACAAACAATAGTTTTATTGATTCCATCGCAAACTATGTCCTAAGTACCTATGTAAGCCAACGAGTGATATAATTATGTCGAGCGACGTTTGCATTCGCACACGGCTTATAGTATGAGGGCCCCGCGACGCTTGAGGTGTGTCTGTAACCTTAGGCTAAGGCTCGGAACACGCTTGTAACGCTCTCAGCATCGTAAGGACCGCGGAGGGGAGAGAAGGAAGATGGAAGAGGCGTAGGAGCCGATTAGTATGGGAACCGCTGTAGCCAAACACAGGAATCAGCGATCAGACCACTAAGAAATGTAATTTATTCTTGGTTGCATGTTGTCAACACGGGTAGTTGTGAAAACCATGTCTATACAACCAATTATATGCCTTCGGTTCAATCAAATAAGTTCGATTTTTGTGTGAACAATAACAATGTGAAACTTACGAGGCATGCTTACGAAGGTTTACAAAAAATTTACTACCCCCAAAACTTATGTCTCAATGACTGGCAAGCGCTGACGTTAAGTAGGCATAGCTGTTCGTACTGGTAGTCGCCTCGATCCGCCCGCTTAACATTTCCATTTGTCTCTTTCTTTCACGGTAAGAACTATTACAGTATTCTACGCTTCGTCGCGTGTGGTGTTGTCCATTGATACATAGCGCTATCGAACTATGTGTGTTATAATAATGATGTATTTTGTCATCCGTTTTTTTGTATGAAAGTAACTATTTTGTAAGACGACTAACGGTAGGCACTTTGAGTGCTGTAAAGTGAAAAAAGAATAATGTGAAAATTTCAATTCGTCAGTCCGATTTCCACGAAGTTGTTTCCATTGTGAGCGTGATTCGTTTCTAAGCGCATTATACATATATAATATATGTCGTTAACTAAACACACGACGCCGTTTAGACGGCGATCTTCCAGATCTATTGTAAAATGTATGGTTGTAGTGAATGGGGGGTTGGTATGTTGTAGTTGAGATTTGTATGAGACAGACGGGAGTTTTTTATATATATTTTTGCAATACATTCGATAAGGCTACTTACTACATGGGGCTATACGTGTCGCCTTGAACGGCGCGACGCTAAATGATACGCAAAATGTTTCGCTTACACATACTTGTCGCTGTGTGTGTGTGGTTGTGTCCGGATTGAGGGGGCATGTGCATGTGTTGTGTTTGAAAACGCGTTCGTGTGTACTGATGCGGTCGATCGTATTAATTTTTTCAAAAGGTTGGTTTATGTAACGCTTTTTCCGTGCACTGTGAGTGCCATCCACCTGTCAGTACATTCGGATGGTGAATATGGACTAATTTTTACTGTGAGCAATACGAATGTTGCGTGTCCCCCGTCCCATTCAATCTGAATTCAAAATTTTATTCTATTTCGATGTGAATAAAGAGATTTTTTTTTTTTTACGTTGATGACTATTATTATAATATAAATTTGTGAATGACGCGAGTGTAGGTGCAAACGTCGCGTTTATTGAAGATTAAAATTAAAAAAAAATATGAGCGAATAGTTGATTCTGTGTTTGTATTTGGTAAGTTGGGACAGCTATATGATTATATATACTGTTATGTGGAATGCGTGCTACAATCGCGGGTCGACGTGTGCGTGAGACGGACGGTCGCGTGGCGGGCTGGTATATAAATTGATACATATTATGTGTAAAAATGGACGTTCGTCAATAATGTATAGAGTGGCGTGGACGGGACTATCTGAAAAAAATATGTTTTTTTAGGCAACATTAAAATTGTTTATTTAATTTTATGTAATGTTAATGTCAAAGATATTGTTTAAGTCTAGATGGAGCAAGTTGTATTGCTTTTATAATTACACACATTAGATGAAACGACACATATTAATTAAATATCAAGTAATTTTTTTTAAGTGAATTTTTTTCATCATAGAATAGAACTCATATGGATGAACAATATCTTTGACATTAGTTTATCATTTTTATTATTTTACTAGGTATATAGTACATTGTATGTATGTATGTTGTACGGTAAATAAACACAATAGAAGCAATAAATAAGCTTGGGGCCAAATGTTTCATTGCATTCTTAGTACACTATAACAAACTTAGTTTTAACCGCTGACTTTGTGGCACATTGTAGATGGGTCCTTAATAAATTGACGTAGAAAATTGTTAAATATTTACTTTTAAAAACTTCTGTCAAATGTATGTATGGAATATGTATAGCGATTTTAACAATTGTTAATGGTAATGGAAAACATTTTGTTATTATTGTCATAATAACTAATTTTTATATCGTTCATATCATAAGTGTTTAAGATAGTCTGTCGTCTGTCAATATTTGTCAGCATCTGTAGTCGATCGCTCAAAAGTTTAATATAAAAGATAATTTTGAGAGTAGAAATGTACACATGGGCTTGTCTACGAATGAAAATCATTGACTATTTTAATTGTATAAAGTTTTGTAGAACCAACCACGCCACTCAACTCCAACTCGCATAGTGAAATTGTAATAGCTTAATTTGTTTAGTGTACGACTTGGACTGCGTCTTGAATATGAGGGTGCTTTGGAACGGTTGAAACACTTTGGTGGCAGATTATGAGTGTACGGAAACTTTCCAAGTGACAGTGACAGTGCCTAGAGATTGGATTTGAGCTAGTGATGTGCAGTGATACGTTGGAACCGTCACGTTATGTTGTATCGATTCGAATCGCTTGAATCAAGTGTTTTATGTAATTGAACGTTTTTATTTGGGCCGTTGCAGATATGCAAACTGTTTGAGATTGTTAGAAATGCAATTAAGCTAAATATCGGTTCCCATCTTAATGGCTGGCCTCGGATGGTTGTCATTTTTACTGTGTTTTATTGGACACATTTTTTTTTATGTTATTAATAACTTTTTCCTCGTATAGGCTGGAAAGTTTCGATTGGCTATCATTTTTATTGATTTTCATGAAATGGAATGCTTAAATTAGCTTAGTTTTAGGTTTCATGTTATCAACATTTTGTTTTAAAAGCTGGGTGTGTGCCCTGTGGGCGATGGCATTTCTAACGGTCATATTTAATGCAATATTTAGATACGCGCGAGCAAAACGTCAAATAAAGACGCGCACACGAATACAGATGCATAATCCTTTGAAACACCGTAACAATCCCACACAGTCCGGAGAACTTCCGTGTAGGTTGTGTACTCATATTCGCGTCTATTCGTCGCTGCTCGGCGAGTATCCAAATGTCGCACGAAACAGTTTGTGTAGCGTATTCGCTCGCCCCCGCCCGCGACCAGCATTTGACCGCATTCGATCCACCGTCGGTCCGGAGACCACGCATGCATGAACTGTTATTTTTAAGTATCAACAAAGGACTGTAGAATTCTATCATCACACTTTATTAACGAAGAAAACAGGAGATCTTTGTTTTTTTTTTTTATAATTTGAAATGTACAAAATCATGCTTTCATTTGATTACTACTTTTTTTTCTTTTTTTCTAAATAGATGTTAAGTAAACAATTTGTAAATGAACGAAACACAGAAATTGAATTAAATTTAAGACGCAATAGCGGGCCGCATCCCGGACATCCACCTGTTTGAAAATCGTGAGAATTGGTATTTAAAATTAGTATTTACTTACAGTTTAGTTTAATGACAAAAACAATGTGTATATTTTATGAGAAAGTGAAAAGTTCTTAAATAAAACTATTGTTTTCGGATTAATTACTCTGGTGTTTTATTTCATTATTTTGTCTCCCAATATTAACAATGTTTATTAGGTTAATAATATTAAAAATTTAACAAATTGAAGTTAGATATTTCCTACAGCTTCAAACAAATAATCGCTCTTATTGATTATATAACAATTGCTAGTTTTTCCAATCTTTATTTACTTAAGAGCAACATGGACGATCCAAATACAGATTATTTTACAGTAAGAATTGATTTAATAATTGCAAATTATCTTATTAATATAAACAAGTGGCCCCTATTTGTTCGAGCGGAAACAATTATAAAAGAAAATAAAGGAAATATAATCACAATTTTTTGGGCAGGTATGATTGTAGAATGCAGGGTGCACGGAATGTATGTAGTCAATTGTAGATTTCATTCAGTTCTCGTACAAATAAATAAATGCATTTCAAAATTGGTCGGTCAAAATATAAGTTTTATCAAAATATTGGCACGATTTTAGTACATTAATAACATTGCAATGATAAATCATAATTTAACATGTTAACAACAATTAGAGATATATTACAAGGTACGTAAAAAAATTACTTTTATAAAAAAAAGTAACAAACACCTAAAATCTAGATTTTCAACACAGTAAAGTACGATATAACAATAATTATAAACAATTACAATTTTAATTTATTACGGGCAAATGACCAGTCTCGTAACAATAATTACATTAAATTGAGGCCAATCCTGAGATTTTTAATTAATTTAACCATGACAGAAATACAGTTCATACAAAATAACTAAAAATTAAATATTATGTACATAACGCAACAATAACATTTTTGTACATTATATATATTTCTGTATTATATTATAACTAAACGCCATCGTCAAATAGATAAATAGGAAAAACAGATGAATATAATTCAAAGTTTTCTCTGTTTCTACACATCAATGAATCATTCAAATTAAACATCATCAATATTACATATTATTACAGACATAGGTATAGATTATAAATCTAAAAAAATGTAATTGAACTGATTTTTATAAGGGCTACTTTTAACATACCCTGAAATAACCTATGTTTTTAACGGTTGGTTTTATAAGGGATACAAAATAATTATTCGTTTTCAAGCATCCCTTTATTATACCGTATTCCATAATTTAAGGGTATCAGGGTAGGTATGTTAAATCTGTGATAATTCACTTAATGTGAGGTACTTGATTTTCAATTGTTCAGCTCATTGAAAATTATTTCAGCGCTTTTTCTTCCTAGAACTTCCCTATCTAGTGGGTGTTTGTATGACAAATATTGAATATCAGATGATACATGATATTTGTATGATAAATATTAAATATCAGATGACACATGATGTTTGTATGATAAAATATTGAATATCAGATGATACTTCAGCTGTTTGTACTCTCGATCTTTTTGGCAGTAATCATTGAGCATAAATTTGTCCGACAATTTGTACTATTCTACTATTTTAGACGTGTATCCAGACTTCTAAGAAGATGTGGTCACAGCCAACCGAAAATAGAAATTTGACAGCGAAAAATGTGTCAGGTGTAAATTTTATCCCCTAATTTTATCCTCTAATAGACGTCATAATTGTGGTCAGGCCTACAAAGGTAGATTCTCGTGAGATTTATTTGGCAGTATCCGGAGACGAGGGCACGGGTACCTTCAGCCGGCGCGCCTCGTCGGCATCCAGCGCTCGCTTCATCTCGAAGTAGCGTTGCTTGAACGAATGAAGCTCTTCGTTCACTCGGTCCAGCTCCAACCTTAGATCTGTCACTTGACGCTCTCTCATACTTAGCTCTGAATATAAAAAATAAAATGATAAATAGAATGAGGTAACTTTTTGTAAAAACTGTTTATGGGTCGACAATGGAGGCGCTGATATATTTTGATTATTTGAATTAAACGCGACCGGCAATATACATTAGTTTTTCTTGAAGTTCATACTAGATATCTAAGTGTAATAGCGACCATTTAACATTAAGTGGACTGAATGTTCGCTTGTTACCTCAATTTTGTTAAAAAAAGAGAAGTAGGTATCTGACATGATAAGACAATTGATGATGATCTTACCCGCAATTAAGCACTTCATTTTTGTTGTTCGTTGGGCGAGTGCGCGCTGCGTTCGATTCAATGTTTGCTGAAATAATAAAACACGTGTTAAAAAACTTTGTAAAAGAGTTCTGTCAAATTTATCGAACCTTTCAAAAGAGACGAAGTTAATAGGAAGAGTTCCTTACGAATTGGGAGTTATATGAACTTCAACGAATAGTTTTTAACACCAACATCCACTGCGGTCAACAAAACGCATACCAGGGGCGGAGACTATTGCTGTTGGACACTGTTGGACATAGGCCTCTCCTAATGCGGAGACAAACCCGCATTAGGGGAGGCCTAAGTCCAACAGTAGACATCTAAGGGCTGACGGATGGATACCTGTATCTCTGGGCTGGGTTGCAGAGCCAGCATATCTTTAACAGCGCTGTATAAGTTTTTCGTCTCCTTCAATTCGCGGTCTTTCAACACCAGCATTTCGCTCTGCGCCAGAACTTTCCTGAAAAAAGATATAAAAACAAAATGAATCTCTAGCATTACTTACGTCAAGAATCCAGACTTCTTGATTATCTTTTTATGCTAAATATCTTAATTCGATCTAAAGAAATTTGTTGGCAATTATCTTACATTGAGATCAAGAGAGTGAGTTTTTAAAACCTCTCTACATAAAAGAGGACAATTAATAAAAAATACTCTTTTCTGATCTAACAATTATGTTATTATAAATATTATCCACACCTACAAACCCAATAATCCAATATTCATGGAAGCTAAAGGTCTTTTCAAAACGAATTCAGCGTCGTCACGACATCGTGTTATTGAGTTTAATTCATTGATAAAATTATTGGAAATCTTTAATGTCTGTATCTATAGGTAGGTACTAATAATGAAAACTCAAGTGTCTGTATGTCCATTACAAATATTATTTTATAAAGTTATTTACGTAAAAGCAATAGCAGTTTTGAAGGTTTGGGTTTGGAATTCTGAAGATTCTACATTTTCGAAGATTCTTTTGAACGGATTATAGGTAGAAGAGGAGAAATTAAAATTAACAGATTTTTCTGTAGGTGACATAAGCTTTTATTTATACGAGTAATTATTTACAGGGTATTTACATTTAGGGTTCTCGCAGACAACTCAAAAACAGTGCTTAAGAATGTTTGATCCCACGTTATACCTGTCAGAATATTAGATATATTGATTTATTCAAACCGATCGACTCTTACAATCTTACAAGCTTGAAGATAAGCGTTCGATAGGATGTCGTGAGACATTAGTGCCGGGCGTCAGTTGAATATTATTTTATAACCAATTAATAACACTTGTTGACGTTCGCTGCACGCGACTGCTCCTCATGCTTAGCGTGGAAAAGTCAAGGCTGGCACGATCCATTCAACTGCTGACACCGAATTCATTATAATTACCGTATATTTTTTCAAACGCGAACCAGAACGAATGCTTTTCGCTATACCTAATTGAATTCAGTCTTAGAGAAATAATGGAATTGGATAAGCAGAAAATAACTTTACAGTTACAAACTGTTAAGTATGTAATTTGGCTGATTTTAAATGGCCCGAGGGCCACGAAACATTTATTTCAAGCGAACACGTTGAACGACAAAACAAACGAATGGGACTGATATCGAAATCATGGTCACGAAATATCGTTACAAATTATGGTGCAATTTGCTGAAATTCGCTCATAATTTGGAAAGACGCTTGAAGCTAGTGTTTCGTAGCCATCTTGTAGTTTGCCAACATTATGATTTTATTAAAAAAGTGTGATGATCTCACGATATGGTGCGGAAATCATACAACAAAAGAGTTTATTCCAAACGTCCATGAGCGGTAGTTCCAACTTACCACGTTCATTTCACTGACTGACTGCATGCACGGTTGCTACTTCTAATACTTCTATATTTAAAGAAAAACTTACTTCTGAGTAAGTCTCAGTTTCTGCGTGAGCCTGACGCTTTCAGGGTCGGTTCCCTGCAGCTTTCTCCAACGGTGTACGTTCAGCGGAGTCTCCAGGGCTTCTTCTAACGCTCTCACTCGAAGCCTCTCTCGACCGAGTTCACGTTCCAAGTTAAAAACCTGGAAAACATATATGTTGCTTTTGTGAAATGGGAGAAAAATGGAAAATGAAAAATAACTACCACGAAATTCAAGAATCTATAGAAGAATCAGGTATAAGTTAGAAATAGTTGGAGTGAAAAAAACTGTGCTTAAGCATTTGACGCATTGTTTCTAATGGAATGAAGTTTCGCGCTTCAAGCTTCGACTTAACACGAAACATAGGTCTTACCTGCCAGTAATTCCAATATGGGTATTTGCTCCATGTCACATATTAAACCAAACTCTGTTATTCATACCTCTAGTCTCAAATCAGTCATATTTTCGATGCCCTTTGAGAGAAGGTTCTTCTCCTTACGCAGTCTTATAATCTCCAGCCGAAGAAGACGAATGTCTTCCACCCGCTGCTCATATTGTCTTTCACCTTTGAAATAAAACAAAATCAGTAAACTCGAGAGCATGATTTAATCTGGAAATGAACTATCCTCGTTACTTTTTTAACACACACTTTCTTACTACTTGCCTGTCCTGATAGAATTCAGCTTCCTTATGTTTGTGTCCGCAAAACTCAAAAAGTAATCAATGCATTGACTTTGATGTTTTTGACACATCATTGCATATCGATAAAGAAGTGTTTTAGGTTCCAACGGGAAATATCAATCTGTTTAAGAAATTAACAAACCTCTGTGCAAAGTAACTTCCAGTATCCGTATTTTCTCGTACAGCAGCGATATCTCATCGTTCCTCCTCACCAACTGAGCCCCAACCACATCTCTCTCGTTCATCAATCCTTCCAACTCCTTCATAAGTTTTGCGCGCGCCGTGTCTCCTTCCTGCAAATTGTTTACAATCATATTAAAGTTAGCAATTGTGTTTTATTTGCGTCAGGCTGTTTTGATTCTCCATTTGTATTTCTGCCAGTCAGCAATGCTGTATCGAGGAGACAAGTAGGTATATAATTTTGGATTCAGGCCTAAGTTGGTAGCAACAATAGCCATGGAAACCAGCTTGTGAATATCAACGCGGTGTATCATAGTCTTCTGATTGAGACTTAGACGAAGGTCACATAAAGCACCGACTAGTTTTTTCTTTGTTTTTCAAGATCTTACCATACCTACTCATGTTTACGTAAGTCATGCACTGCGACAATTTAATTACAGATCGTGACGTAAAACAATATAATGTAAATTAATCGATATGTTGTCTAAGGTCATAATATTATGTTGTGTCTAACGTCATAATATAGAGGTATGAGGGATAGAAGATATATAACATATAGTTGAATATGGTATCGTTATCATATCTTATCGAATTATCTTATTGGCGCATCACAGTATTACCAATATCTGCACGATCTTATTGAGCCTGGCCTCTTGCTGCTGTGCAGTGATGTCTTCAACCTTCTCCATGATTTTGTCACAGCATCACATACTTGCACCACTCTATTAAACCTAATCGCGGTTTTGTCTTCAGACCATTGCATCACATCATATCACATACCTGCACGATCCTATTAAGCCTGGCCTCCTCCTGCCTGAGCGCAGTAATATCAGCCCTGGCCTCCGACAGCTTAACGACGCCGGCCTGCAGCTCACTACGTAGTTGCTCGTTCTTCTTGTTGCACTTGGCCAGCGTGCCCTCGCAGGTCTTGAGGCCACTCTCCTTGCCGCTGATGTCCTCCTTGAGCTGCTCTATTTGGTATGCTAGCATCTGTTAATGATTGGTTGTGTTAATTAATTATGAATAAGTGGATATTGATTTTTTTTAATTTATTTATTTACACAGATTTTTTTTTCAGAAGCGTTCCTACTTTTATTAACTTCAAAATTACAATTAAAATTAAATTAAATTTTACAATGAACCTAAAAATAAACTAATATAATTAATAAA
>DWPV01007691.1:0-10531 GCA_018251915.1 Urbanus proteus proteus
AGTAGCCTATATGTTATTCCAGACTAATGTCTATGTCTGCACCAAATTTCATCTAGATCCATTCAGCTGTTCTTAAGTTATAGAGAAAGAAACATCCATCCATCCATCCATCCTCACAAACTTTCAGCTTTATAATATTAGTATGATTAACAAAACAAATGCCTACACTATTATCGTTTCGCGATGAATTTGAATATCATATCATGACATACATTGAAATCTACAATAGTTAATATAAATTTTGTTGTAACGTTACACAGGTAACGTCTCAGTATAACCATTACAATAATAGTTACACTAATATTTTTCCTGTATCAACTATTACATACCAACGTTTCGTTTTCAAATACAACCTGTACGTGTACGTATCTACATAATACAAATAGCAGTAAAACTATCGCAATTTCCTACGATTTATCTCGGTGCGATAATTGCATGTGAGTTGGCAATGGCCGTGTTTCCCGTTATTAGGGCTCTACTATGATAGAACCGCTGTTGTACAATCTGCGTCGTATAGACTATATAATTTCCAAACAGACATTTTCAAAAGGTTTTCTAATTATTTATTGTAAACAAACAAGCAATTAGCAACAAATGACTCGGCATTCGTTAATTACTTAAGAGCCATATAAATCACTCGACTTTAGAACAATGAAAACGTTCAAGTTTAATAGGATTGTGTTAACAACTGCGCGGATTTAATCAAGTAACTTTACATACTAGTTGTAACCCGCGACGTCGCCCTCGTTCATTAATTTTAAAAAATCTAAATATTTTATTCAAAGTAGATTCTTTAGAAGAATTATTTTTAGACGCCAATAATATTATTTTTTCATTACCATCACTTTGGAAGTTGTTCAGTTATAAACATCGCCTTCATCATGAAACAATAATTAAAAACACGATTTTTATACTCATAGCCGCACAGTAGGATTTTTTCCAGTGTCATAGGTGCTATGTACACGCACATAGACGAATACACAAACACCCAGACCCAGAGATACATGTCTGGCTGGGAATCAAACCCGGGAATAAACCCAAATCAATGCCACCGTAGTCGAACCACAAAGTACTCTACCACCTGTAAATTTGAAAACAATCATAATTATTACAGTCTTGGTTTTGGTAATAGATGATTCATATACAGGATGTTTGGTGATTGGTACTATCAAACCCAAATAAAATACTGATTCCAAATAGGCCTTAATTCTGCTGTTCTGGGGACTATGTTGGACTGCTTCGAGAAATGTATCTCTTATTGCAGACTCTTTTAAAATGAGAGTCTACTATTTTACTGCAGTTAAAAGACAGAAATACGACGACAAACGCAAACGTACCCAAACTTATAATTGCATTGTATCTGCAAAGAAACGACAAAGGAACGGCACATCAAATACTCCGCTCCAACCGAAACTAACGAAGCTAGTTCCAATCCATTGTTTCGCTAACACTTTGAACTTCTAAAAGATTCTTTTGTCAACGTTCTTTAATTAACGAGTTTAGAGGAAGTTTTGTCGGCGTCTCAATGACCTGAATAGTTCGTTTTGTCGCATTTTATAATTATGTCGTCATCATAAATATCTCTTTTTATATAATTATACTAGCTTTTGCCCGCGGCTTCGCACGTGTTAAACTAAATATTGACCTTCCTCTTCAATCACTCTATCTATTAAAACCGGATCAAACTCCGTTGCATAGTTTTAAAGATTTAAGCATACATGGACATAGGGACAGAGAAAGCGACTTTGTTTTATACTATGTAGTGATTGTAGAAGTAACAAATGCGCATGTTCACCACTTCTGGGGTTCCACATACCTATTTGGGGTTGTTTATTAAATGCCTATAGGTGGCAGTGATCCCTTACCTTCAGATGTACTACATGCCCATTTTATATTTTTTATGGAAGTTGCAAACGAGCAAGCATCCCACCTAATGTTAAGTAACTACTACCATCCATGGACATCTATTATCAAACCCAGATATGATCACAGTCCTAACAGTGGTCGACGACAGATTCGTTGCTAACGCCTCAAGTAAGTATGTCACTCTTACTACACGCTTCAAACCAGAACACAGCAGCGCTGAACACTGCTGTTATAAGGCAGAAATAGGTGAGGCGGTGGTGTCGTTGGAGTCGAATTACAATGGTTCCTTTTATCTTCAAACCTTATTTCGTAAAAACGTATTTTTTTATAATAATGTAAATTAATATAACTCTACAATGCTCAAGCGAGTGTTGGCGGACGTTAAAAATCCTTTTGTAGCTTCAAAATGCCTCCTAAAACAAATTAACTAATTAATTTTCATTGCCACAGCTTTCAAAAGCTCAGCTAAACATTCATAATTTTAATTAAATCCAAAGAAAGCTAATTCTAAACTTTGACCTTCTGAAATAAGAAAATCTGTTGCGAAAGATTGATCATACAAATTTGTAACACAAATTTTTGCGTTTGGTTCGAGCAGTTTTATTAATTTCGTATCTTTGCGAAGTATGATATTTTTGTATAATCTCCAATGAAATAGGTAAAAGTTTTAATGCTAAAAATCTTGTAAAATATACCAAGTAATATAAAATGGTGTCAAAGAAAATTTATCAAAAAGAAAAGTAATGTTTTTAAAGGTAGAGTCTTTTTATCGTCTCTTAAGATCTTCTTGGGACGAGAGAAAGTGGTTCTTTAAAAACATAATTTTTACCATAAAATAAATTGAATTAAACAGACTTGTAAATAATTAAAATGAAGAAAAATGTGTTTTTATCCGTCTCTTACTAATTTACAATCAAAATGTACAGTCCAACAAAGTCGCAGGAATATTCAGTAATATAAAAATTCGAAAGCTTAGGGGCTTTCATCCAGACACATGTCGGTCCCTACAAATTGTATGCTGAAGCGGGTCACTATACAAATCTTTAAACGTGGTCCATGTGAAAAGAGAACAGAGGGTTGGATATAATATAGTATATCTTTAAACAAACTCCCGCAATACAATCTCAAACAAACACTTTAAATTAACTAAATAAAAGTATTTTTTTCTTTTATTTTTATTTAACTGCATCCCCTTTTAATGTTTCACTGCTAGGCCCATGCCTAAAAACCATTCTTTAGCATGCTCCACAATGCTGCTTAGTAAAGCAGTAGCTCAAATTACGTATGTACGTGTTATTAAAATATATATTAAAAACGACTTTTTTCTTTTTTACTTTCCTCATATTTTTTGTTATTTCTGTACGGATCAATTAATTAAGACTTAATTATCATCTTCACTACGGATGAAATGAAAAATGACAGATT
The DNA here is from genome assembly GCA_018251915.1 of Urbanus proteus proteus. Taxonomy (NCBI): domain Eukaryota; kingdom Metazoa; phylum Arthropoda; class Insecta; order Lepidoptera; family Hesperiidae; genus Urbanus; species Urbanus proteus. Next base: position 3,292 of record DWPV01007691.1, read on the forward strand.
TTTTACTCCTCATACAATATTTAAGCTTTCAGTGTAAAAATGTAATTCATCCGCCCGCCTCTTATTACTTAAGCTCCAACGAAACATTATTCGCACACAAAATGGCCACTGTTTTACCTCAAGCTATTGTTTTAATATAAATTTATAAGCATTTGGTGCTAGAATAGTGAGCATTTGCTTATTTCTTTTGTTTTACGTGTTTTAGTAAACGAGTGTGCGGTTTTCATGATATTAAATGTTTTATATGCGGAGTGGGTCAGAGATGCAATGCTGTTTTCCATACAATAAAGAAATGGAATACTTCGCTAATGTTGTGCTATTGCTTAAACCTCATGTAAGACGCAGACACAGTTTCTTTTCCTAAGGGAGATTAAAAAAACACATGTTTTGTAAAAATCATAGTTTCATTCTCGGTATCTGAATCCTGGACCTCGCTTTAATCATATCCATCATATCACTGTAGTATTTTGATACGGTTTTTCACTATAGTTACCACGCCATTAGGGGTGCACACTGCATAATCAACAGACTAATATTTCTCAATTTCGTTTAACATTACCTTTTTCACAAAGTTTATGAAATTCCCAGGAATATCATATCATCTTACGTTACACACAAAAACCTTGGCAACTACACGCTACGTGTCGGAATCTAACAATATACAGACTAATATTTTTCAATTTCGTTTAACTTTTATCAAATTGTTTATGAAATTCCCAGGAATATCATATCATCTTACGTTACACACGTACAGAACCTTGACAACTACACGCTACGTGTCGGAATCTAACAATAGACAGACTAATATTTTTCAATTTCGTTTAACTTTTCTCAAATTGTTTATGAAATTCCCAGGAATATCATATCATCTTACGTTACACACAAGTACCTTGGAAACTACACGCTACGTGTCGGAAGCTCCTATAATCATAAAGGCGGTAACGTTCATAAGGTAAGTGTTATCTTTTATCAGTAATATTTCCATTCTCTTGTTGTTTTTTTATTTTATTAGGTTAGAATAGCAATACTTTTCCTCGCAATATCCCAAGATACTATCGCCAATGGATATTCTACTCCACATCTCAGGTCAGCAGATCTCTTTAAGATTGATTATATTATTATTTCCATATACAGATCTACAATAATTTACATATACAAAAACATTTTATCACTTTTTTGTCTTTAATTGTGATGGGAATTTTACTTTAAATTAGACAATTTTACGGAAACTAACGCCAGCTATTTGTCCTTTTAAAACGAAAAAAAAAATCATTCAAACATGGGAATTTCACTTTTTAGTGACATTGTTAAATAAAAATCTAGAATTTCTTTCAAAATCTTAAAACATTAACAAGCAAACCAGCGTTGATAAGTTATGTACATTCTTAATAAATTTCAAGGTGTCATCTCAGGAACTTGTGGAAATTTGTCTTCATTAAAATTTTCCTTGCCTCTTAGTGTTTTAATTAAAATGGGAAACTTGAAATTGCTTTTCAGTAAAATTCCCTGAGAAAACGCAACACGTCACTGTGAAATACGACTGTATTGAATTTATGATTAGGATTTGCTCCCGGTTTGAAATCTTAATGACTACCCTCATGGTTTAGTGGTTGATTGATCAAGTATGCAAAACATTCTGGGTTCGATTTCCAATTTAAATTTTTTGACGACTCGGATGGCGCAATGGTTAACACACCAGACCGGCAATCCAAGGGTCCTGGGTTCGATTCCCAGCGAGGCGGAAATTTGAATGATGAGTTTAAATTTCCGTTCTTGGTCTGGGTGTGTGTCCTTGTCTTGTGTGTTGTCTATGGCACCCACGACACAGGAGAAAATCCTACTGTGGGGCTATGAGTGTGAAGCGTTATTTATTTATTTAAAAGTAAAAATAACTGCAGATTTATTAAATGTTTATGTATACGACCAAAATGTATTCAATATATGTAGCTATCTCTCAATCGATGGTTTGCTTGTGAAATGCCTGGCTACTTGAGTGCCATCCTGACTTCCATGCACATACGCTTCGCTAAATCACAAAGCTCGTGGTATAGGTGTTAACCAAAGTCTTCGTAAAATCACAAGCTCGTGGTACGGATATTAACCAAAGTTCCTTACGAATTTCGAAATATATTTCTCATTAATATTTTTATTCCATTTATTGTTTCAATAGTATTTTAACGTATTCCAGCCATAACTTATCTTATTCTTCCAGATAAAAATGCTGATCAACAACTTCGACCTCAAGGTATCAGCGGTGAAGTTACAATCGTCATTAGAATTCGGATCACGGATCCAGGCGATCCGACTCCCAGCTCAAGATGATGACGTCACGTTGGGCTACTTAGCTTCTATTGTGGCGTGGATGCCTTCAGGGGTTTGTAGATTGTCTTTTTGGTAACATAAGGCGTTTGTATTTTATTTATTACACGTCAGAAGTAGCGTGAGAAATCCATTTCTTTTTTAATAGGGGTTAATTTTTTTTTAGAAAAAACTGACTATTAAAAACAATTAACTACAAAACCATAGTGAAAACAAAATTAATACTTTCAATATGTGCTAGGCTGTGAAAGAAAGATTACCGAAAATAAAACTACCAAAACTATTTATTTTCAACTTCTACAATACCAGGAACAAATAGAATATTAGGATGAATAAAATACCGAATACCAGGTGCGCATAAATTATAAAAGCGCGCATAAATTACAAGTTGTGTTTTGGACGTAGCTAAGAGGTAAATAATAGTTCGCGAGCATTTATCATGCAGACGCAAAATATCTATATTTTTCATAGAAAACAACAGACATTTCACAACTTCTTTCATATTTATGTAAAATTATTTTGTACACTAATTAAAATAAAATAAGTGAAAAACGTTACTATTATTACTTCGCTTCTTTATTTCACAACTTTAACCCTTATAATAAAAAAAAAATAGGTAGATAGCAAGCGAATCAGTGGTTATCTAAGTGAGTGCTTCGTATAGTCAACATATAGGCAAGTAGCTTCAAGTGCCTGGAAATTCACCTAATCACAGTTATTGTTGTTTAAATACTAATGTCACAATAGATATTTAATTTACTAGATTTACAAAATACATATACCCAATGTGACGCATAAAAGTACCAGGCAACCATGTATTACAAGGAGCTAAAACAAAACAATAGCGTTACCTTGACTTCAGAGAACAATATTTTAGTTCAGAAGACGGCGCAATTACCACAAATAGCGCTATCGAATGCAACGTCATTAGTTTCTCGAAGCCCGTAGAATATCGGTAAATAACATTAGCTATTTAGGTATAAATCTAGCTATTTGGAAAAGCTATTCGTTAACAGCGACGGTAAATTAATGAAGCTTATTCACGCTTCGTAAACAGAAACGAACCGAATTAGGTCTATCGTTACTAATGAATGGATTCTATTAACGTTAGTTTATATTTTTGCGGTCATTAACAGTTTTTGTGGTGTAGTAACTATTAATCATATTATCAGTAAGACAGATCAGTAATTAATTGGTTTTTGTGATTTATTTTATTTCACTAATGCTCGAATAATAGTTATGTATAAGTTTCAAATCAAATTTCTTACTCTACATAGTCTTTACCTTGTACTTAAACTTATTATAAAACCTATACTTAAAATATTTCCCGGAGATAAATTATCTAAACATAAAGTTCTTGTCCACGTGTAAGTTGAAAAAGCACCAATGTATTGTGCTACTTAGCACAATACATTGGCGCTTTTCAACTTATGAAACTAAATCAATTCCTAAGTAATTTTAGCAGTCTTGAAATTCTGAATGCTGATATTACGAGTAGTTCACAATTACTCGACACCAATAAAGTAATGAAATTGATAATTAATAGAAACAGACACGGAAATTATATAAAAATACAAGTCAAACACCAGAACAAACCTATTTGTTAAACAAAGTATATTCCACCTTTTAAATAAAATATCCTTAAGTGTTTCGATATACTTAATGCATTTTACTGATACTTGTTCAAACTAAACGTGGAGTGAATACTATTCCGAATAACAGAATGTTCTATTGCTACGAGAATTGCTACCATTCTATTTTGCCCCGTTTACACTAAGTGCATCTACGAGATGATTAGTGAATGAAATTCTGACAGGCGACTACAATTACGAGTTTTACGCAAATATCATAATGTTTTGGTATAAGATTAATTTACGTAATATCACTTAGAATTTAATATAAGATCATAGGTATTTTTTTATTTTATAAAAATTGAGGTAGTAAACGAGCATGCAGCTCACCTGATGGTAAGGGGCCACTACCGTCGCACATCTGTAATCAACCCCAGATAAGTTCATAATCCTACCTGAGGTCGACCACTGATACGTTGCTACCCCTGAGGACTAAGTTGGAACGCTTAGAATAAGTATGCCTCCCTTACCACACCCTTCAAACCAGACCACAGCAGAGCTTAACGCTGCTGTTAGGAGTCGAAAAACAAAGTGGTTTAACACCTTACCACCTAAGCATATCATTATAAAGGTATACTATTTATCATTACGTAATATATAATGCGGTCTACACTCATGAACAAATGTATTAAATATAAATTCATTTACAATGGAAACGGTGTTAATTTGAAGCTAATGGATACAAAATTATTTCTGAGTGTTAATTAGCTACTACTTTTACAAGTATTTCGCAATTACGAAAATTAAACCTTAAAACATGACGTAATTTTATTGTAATTTATCTCATCCATCCATTAATCAGCTTTTTGAGATCCACAGTTTTTTTATATGATCGAAGTAGCAAATGAGAATGCAGTCCACCTGATGATAAGTGGCAACTGCCGCCCATGGTCAGCTGTAATCAACCCTATAAGATCAAGGTTATACCTGAGGTTGACCACAGATGCGTTGCTACCCCTGAGGATAGGATAAACGACAATCAATTTTCATTATCAATTATTATTTGTTAAGCACTATTAGTACTGACCCTAGTTACTTGCCACTAAGTAGTATAAACGGGCACTAAACAGATAAAACTTATCCATCGCAACATGAAAGTTTTAGACTGTTTCAAGTTTTAGAACCGATGCGGGCTCTAAAACTGAAAGTTATACTGAATCTACTTCACAATCTCACTTTGAAACAGATATTTCAGTTCACATTGAAATGATCTACTAAATTTAGGATGTAACAAGAAATATCCTAATTATTATTAATACGAATGTCCGTTTATTTGTTTGTTTAAACGCCTTCGTGCTTTAACTACTCAACCGTATTAATATAAAACCTTTAACAAAATTACTTAAGAAGTGATAAAAATTTTTAGGCGCGTAAAATTCGAATATCGAATTTTATTATAGGTAACGGAAATACGTGGTTTCAAATTGACATTAGACGCAATAAAGACGAAAATAGGCCAAAGAGACAAGAAAAATATATATGATATATTTTTTATATTTGATGTTGGCACACATAGTATTAGCGTTTTATGCCAATTATTTATCATATAATTCGAAATTTAGATTACCAAAGTAGATCAATAAGATTTTTTCTTAAAGAAATTACGTGTTAGATAAAATTTTGGCCTTGTATTCGTCGCCCTACTAACTCGCTCTATTATTTTGTAGAACGTCTGAAAAATTCAAGCTTATTTCTAAATACTAATCTATGTGGCTTTCTATGTCAAGTCTCTTATTTTTTTTCTCTTCACAGCATATCCGAGTGGTGAATATACCAGTAATAGATCCAACCATATGTGAACCTACCACCAAACTGCTACCAGGGCACTATATCTGCGTAGGAGGTGTTCAAGACCCGAACCGACACTTTTGTAGGGTAAGTTACCTTTTAAATTATTTCAGATAGTAGAACCGGAACTTAAGAGACCATATCATTAATTACTGCAGTAATAAGGCAAATATTATCGCTTGTATACGCAAAAAATACCAATTTCTACGACATACCTATTGTGATTTACACGAAAGATGTGATTAATAGGAATATTTGAGAAACAGATATACTGCAGTTATTGAAATAATCGATTATATTTCTAAGGGCAACCGCAGTGAAAAAGTTTTTGTTCATAGACAAAAAGACAACATTCTCAAGTTCTCATCATAGAGTATAGACAAATCCACAAATAGCACTGATAATTAATTGGCTTTTACCATAAATTATTTTTATAGAAAACGAACTGAAATGAATAACATTTTTAATTATCCACCGTTATTAAATCATAATGACGGAAAGCAAACCTTTTAGAGTATAATTTTTTAAAAGCTGCACTTATATTCAAAATTGTTCCATACCTCTAACGAGAATAAATTTGTATCGCTAAATGTCTCCACCAAACAAATATTTAAAAAAAATCGGATAGGTAATATATAAAAGTTATAAAACTAACAATTATAAAAGAAATACTAAAAGTCATATGGTGGTTAAGTCTAAAATTAAGAACTAAAGTTCTAATGGAAGTCATTACCTATTGAGTAGTAATTTTAAAAAGGGTCAACTAAATTTCTTGCCCGAAACCTGACTTAAATTATATATATCACGAGTATATATTATGTAAAAAGAGTATATAGTTATTATGCAGAGAATTACAATGCAGTAGACGACATTGCGGTCTTCCTTTACACAATTTGTGTTAAGTCTAGTGTAAATAATTTTAATATGCAAGACAATATTGCCTAATGTCTCCCATTAAAACTATAAAGACTTGTTTCACTACTTGCGAGTAACGAGGTAATATGAACTATAAAGAGTTTAAATTCGAGGAAATATGAGGGTTTTAGATGGTACAATTATTCGTAATACGACTATATGTAATTTTACCTATTATAATAAATTTTTCATTAGATACTTATACATTTTCATTATATTTTGAAATTATTATACGCGTTTACACAACGTTTGCGTTAAAAGTATCTTATGTGTTTTAAGGTTATATACTACCTGTAGGCCAAATTCGATTCAAATACGATAAGGACTTATCGTCTGAAAGAGTACCTTCCTCCTTACAAACTGTCCCTTCTTCCTTACAAACTTTCTTTCCTTTACAGTATTATCAAAATAAGCAGTAAGATATGAATTATGAGAATAGTTACAATCCAATCGACTGCGGGTTTGTAAAAATGGAATAAGTTGTTTTCACGAAAGTCATTCGCATATCGCATATTCGTTCAAAGTGGCGCAAGTCACATCTTTATCATTACATAACGTGTTATTCCAGAGAGACAACGGCGGTGCGG